>CM076679.1:120489606-120714606 GCA_038501925.1 Xenopus petersii | reverse complement strand
TCAGAATATGCCACATAGCAGTGTACCAGGTGACAGAACATGCCACACATTGTGCATGTTTGCTGCAATTTGTGGCCTACACAACCCACAGCTATTAAGTATGCTTGGAAAAAGATCAGACTCTCAGGGGGTGTTGGGATTTTAGCTGTAGAACTAATGATTGCCTACACCTATTCTGTGACACAACTGGAGTTAGCTACATGGGCTGGGCCACAGCTATGCCAGGGGATATTGCCAAAAAGAAAGAGATGTTTTACTTCTGAAAACAGTGAAAGCACCCATTCCAAGGTGCTAAGGATAAGGCCAATACAAGAGTCCTCTGCACTCAAACCATTATCAATAAATTCAAGACATTGAGACATTTTGTGCATAGAGCTACTAAAAATGCCTTACCCTTTAACCAAAATAGTTTAAAATATTTAAGTTGGCCAACTACATCAAAGTCCCATATCCCATATCTGGCCAGTCCTACAATCAAATTGCATCTGATTCATTAAGAGTTCTATTGCTTCATTATACATTTTACACAGGGACTAAGTTTTACCTGCAACTTACTTGCTGCTTTCAAAGTAAACCTCCCAAACTTGGCTGCCCTTTTATTAGACACCAGTGGGATCACCTGACTATAGCTGGGAGTGGTGGGAGCTATAACAAGGGATAAGACATATTGGTGTGCAGAGTTGTGGATGAACTATTGCCACTAAAAACATAGGGGCAAATTCACAAAGATGCGAAGTTGCGCCAGGCGCAACTTCGCCGCGCTTCGCCGCACTTTGCCACACTTCGCCAGGCATATTTTCGCCAGCGCTCCACAAATTTACTAAAATCCGAAGTTGCGCACAGGGATAGCGTAAGTTTTCGAAGATGCACTAGCGTTAATTCGCCAAGCGAAGCGAAGTTTCGCTAGCGATGGTTCATTTACATACGGCGCGAAATTCAAATTTCAATGGAGGAACACGTATCACCACTTCAAATGCCTAGAAAACCTTCAAATCAGCAAATAAAAATGTTATTTTGCCCTACACATGTGACCACTGTCTAGGTAAGTTGCCATGAGTCAGGAAATGTAGGGGGGAAGGAGGGGAGCCCCAAAAATATTTTCGATCTTTTTCAGCCTATCACCCATCATGTAGAAAACACGCCAGCGTTTTTTGGGACTTAGAAAAATTTTTGACTTTTTTTGAAACAATCCCTATCTACTCTATTGCGCTTCGCCAGGTCTGAGGTGGCGAAGGAAGTCTAGCGTAAAAGGTAGCGTTCAGTACACTGCGCAAGTTAGTGAATTTGCGTAGTTACGTTGCTAGCGAAAATTCGCCTGGTGTAAGGGTGCGAAGCGAAATTACGCCAGCGTTCGTTAGTGAATTTACGCACTAGTGAAAAATGGCAAACGCTAGCGAATTAACGCTAGCGTTCGGCGCTTAGTGAATTTGCGCCATAGATGTTTGGGGGCAATGAGGAGGTCCATTGAAGCAAAATTCGCTTTAGGGTTCATAAGCTTCAACCTATACCTGTGATCATGTAAAGACTAAATATCAAAGATCTTATGGTTAGAAATCAGTTTGTACTTTATAGGCTGCTGAAACGCAATTGCCTTACTTTATGCATGATCATTATAAATGTCCGGCATGGTATACTGTATGTGACATGGTGTGAATATTTTCTGAACTGCCCTTGGATAGTGCAGAGGACCAGCAACCCAGTGTAGCATAAAATATCCCCAATTCTGTGTGTGCAATATATATATTGATTGCATTTTTTTGAACTTTTAATAAGGAATCTCTGAAAAAAAGATTGCTGTGCAAGCAAAATACATACAGGGCCGGATTTAGACCGCAGGGTCCTAGCGCCCATGTGAAGTCCTTGTCCCTAGTGCTCCTTAGACTGCGGATGGGCAGCCTGTTGCCCCTGGAATCTTGCTGCCCTTGTCCAGGCCTTTGTCATCTCGACACAAATCCTGCCCTGAATACATGAAAAGATAAATTCTTGGAACTTGTGCACAAACAAAAAGTTTTAGAAGGACACGCTATGTTCATTTCCTAGTTCCTGAGCAATGCTAGGTTTCCAAGAAAGCTTGAGATGGTCCTACCAGTTTTGCAACAAGTAGTTTCTTTTTGCTATATTTCTTTACAACAGGAATCCTCAACTTTTTTTTTTTGACCTGTGAGCCATAGTCAAATGTAAAATGAGTTGGGAAGCAACACAAACGTGAAAAATGTGGTGCCAAAGTTATGGCTGTTATTGGTTATTTGGTAGCCCCTATGTGGACTGGCAGTCCTCAGGTGGCTGATATTCAGTACATCTGTTTTCATGCAACTAAAACTTGCCTCCAAAGCAGGAATTTAGAAATAAGCACCTGCTTTAATGGAGCAGAGCCTGAGCTAGGGCTAGGCAGATGAGGTACCTTCCTAGGGAGCTGAGCAAGTATACTCTGAAGAGTCATCTGCCTACCCCTAGTCCAGGCTCACTTACATTATTTTGTCCCTAGATATAAATTATGTGGTTTGAAATTAGATCTCTGTATGCCTACTGTATATACAGTCATATGAAAAAGTTTGGGAACCCCTCTCAGCCTGCATAATAATTGACTTCACTTTCAACAAAAAAGATAACAGTGGTATGTCTTTCATTTCCCAGGAACATCTGAGTACTGGGGTGTTTTCTGAACAAAGATTTTTAGTGAAGCAGCATTCAGTTGTATGGAATTAAATCAAATGTGAAAACTGGCTGTGCAAAAATGTGAGTACCCTTGTAATTTTGCTAAATTGAATGCATGTAACTGCTCAGGTGCACTCACCTTTTTGGTCCGGGGGGGCCACGACTGCGGCAGAGAGTGCAGAGGCGAGTCGCTTGTTGTATGCAAAAGCTCATTTAGACAAGCCCCAGTCATTTTGGAACAAAGTGCTTTGGACTGATGAGACAAAAATTTAGTTATTTGGTCATAACAAAAAGCATTTTGCATGGCGGAAGAAGAACACCGCATTCAAAGAAAAAAACACCTGCTACCTACTGTCAAATTTGGTGGAGGTTCCATCATGCTGTGGGACTGTGTGGCTAGTTTAGGGACTGTGTGGCTAGTTCAGGGACTGGGGCCCTTGTTAAAGTGGAGGGTCGGATGAATTTAACCCAATATCAACAAATTCTCAAGATAATGTTCAAGCATCAGTCACAAAATTGAAGTTACGCAGGGGTTGGATTTTCCAACAAGACAATGACCCTAAACATACTTGGAACTATGCAATGGTATTTATGCAGAGGGAGAAGTACAATATTCTGGAATGGCTGTCACAGTCCCCCCGACTTGAATATAATTGATCCCGATATTGATAAAAAGCAGCTTGGATACTAAAACTTTTTAAATAAGGGTTTAAGACAAAACATCATTGCAAAACCTTGAACATTTTTCATTATAATTAATTTAATTGCATACACCTTTAGAAGGTAGTGTCTACAAGAGATGGTTTGTCCTTCAAACTACAGTCTATGTTGTGCAGGGATTCAGCCCACCTACAGAATAGAACATGTTGTTAATGGTGATCTTATTGCTCAGACAAAGATGGTAAAATAGTTAATATCAGGGCCTGCATAGCATAAATATGACTTTATTCAGTTCATTGTTACATGAGGATTGAAGGCCTTCAAAGGTTTCTTTCAAATACCTGTTCTTTTTGTACGATACTGAAAGCCAATTGAATACACAGAGATGAGAGTTTGCTGCTGTTTTTTCTATATGGCACAGAAATATATGAAAGTTGAAGGCAATATGATTTTTCCATCAGCTGATCTTGTCCATCTTATGGTCTGGAATTTGGGGTACCCTAATATAAAGTGCTACTGCTTTCAGTTTACCTTCTGTAGCCATATGGTCCTACTTTAAATGCTATCCCCAACTTTGAATCATCTGCAGAGCCATATTATGTGAGGGCAGTTAAGAAATTGTCCCTATTAGAAGCCTTCTAACTACTAAATATGGACAACCCAGTTCCAGGGAGTAAGACCTCAGTCCCACAGTAAAGTGATTTGAGGTGAAGAAGGTGGAAGACGGCGGTGGGACAATATGTCTGTTGATTAGACCACTGGAGTATGTTTGTAAAGGGAACATTTACAAACATATTTTAAAAAATGATTTCCTTTTTCTCCGTTATAATAAAACAGTAGCTTGTACTTGATCCAAACTAAGGTATAATTAATCCTTATTGGAAGAAAAAAACAGCCTATTGGGATGGACAGTTTAACCCTGTCTGCAGAAGATAAAGGTTTTAGGAGCAGACCAAAACGTTGGCCGATTTTTTAATGTAAACCAATAAATATGGGATTTTAACTTTTTGTATACAAATCCTGGTGTGCATCTTCTTTCCTTTGCTATTTGGATAATTTTGCCAGTAAAGATAGCACCCAGGTATTGACTCAGCTAGGTATATATTTTCGGTGTGCGTTAAGGACTTTTGCACTGTATGTATATATATATATGTATATATATATATATATATATATATATATATATAATATTTTTGGAGCTAGAGAATAGGTTCTCCTTGGCACATACATGAACTATCGTTGGACAGCAAAGCAATAAAATACATCTCTCTAAATAGATTTCTTTTGTTAGTATGAAAATCGTTATTTATTATGAAAGAAAGCTGGTTATTTTGGGTAAGGAAGTGCAAGGGCATCTGTATTTGAATCTAATAAACAAGCCAACAGACTCAACTAAGGTCATGTACTAGAGTTGTGTAATGATCTGATTGCACAATTGCCAGCGCCCAGTAGAGATGGATAGAGGGAAAGAGGGAGTTAATGTAGAAGAACTGGGACTCAGCTTCAGAAAAACTACATAAGGTAGTTGTCGAGAATGTGTGGGACCTGGGGTTTTCCAGATAACAGATCTTTAAGTAATTTGGATCTTCATACCTTAAGTCTACTAGAAAATCATGTAAATATTAAATAAACCCAATACGCTGAGTTTGCCTCCAATAAGGATTAATTATATCTTAGTTGGGATCAAGTACAAGCTACTGTTTTATTATTACAGAGAAAAAGGAAATCAATTTTCAAAAAAATCTGGATTATTTGATTATTATGGGAGACAAACCATTCCATAATTCAGAGGTTTCTGGATAATGGGTTTTCAGATGAAGAATCCCATACCTGTACTACAACGTCTCTTACCCCTAGACAGCTTTTGGAAAACTTTAGTTACTACAGGTCTCAAGGAATTTCTTACCTACTATACATACTAGAAATGGTCTGGACACAACAACCCAATGACAAGTCGTTTTTATTCACCTTTTATGTGTCTTTCAAGAACTGCTGAATCATGATGTAGTAAAGAACTAGCCAATCAAATCAACCAAAGCCATACACGGGCCCCAACCGACTGATTCTGCAGCTTTTTGGCAGGTTTATAGGGTCTGCCGACGGCTGCCCAAACGTTATCTGGCTAATGGGCCACATGGGAAGTCAAATTAAGTAACTGATCATATTTTGATGCCTATTACAATTTGGAAGTTTTAGTAAACCAGTCATGAGTAGAATTAAAGATTTAAATCAAAATGCAATCTCATGCTGCTTTGTAAGCTGTAGGTTTAGGAGCCTATCATAAGTTTCAGATGTGTTGAGAGGTGGATTTCAGCCAGGAGTCCCTAGTGCCTGTTAGTTTGCATTGAAGCTAATATCAGACTCTTCAGCAGAATTCAATCACGTTTCTGCCCCTTAAAGGACATGTAAAGGCAAAAAAATAAAATCTAATTTTTACTTTATTTAATGAAAAAGAAACCTATTTCCAATATACTTAAAAGTGTGTACCATTTTGACTATATGCAGTGAAATTCTCCCTTCATTTACTGCTGTGGATAGGAATTGTCAGACGGTCCCTAACTGCTCTGCAGGGAAACAATCATACTTATGAACACGTATATTGCTTACAGTGCAAGTTTGTAAAAAATGTCAGTCCCTTAGGTGTTTCTTGCCGATCCCTTCACAGTCCCTCAGCTGTAAAAAAAAGTCCAGAGCAAAAAAATATATGTATTCCCTAAGGAATATATATAGGGGGATCAGCGCCTGTGGCAACAGAAATTAGAAACAAAATATAGTGTAATACATTCAAAAAAGGGAATGTCACCCTGTGCACATAAAGAAAAGGTGTACTCCCCTTTTCCTTGAGCCGCTGTTAATTGAAAAAAGGAAAGAGAGAATTGAATCCACGTGAATATGAAAACAAAAGGTGACCTTCCTTAAAAGAAAGCAATCCAATAGTGGAGCGCCTCCACACTGTGTACAAAATGCCTACTTACAAACCACTTTTGTGGTATCGTGCATGTCAGAGTAATTCCTTTCTGATTCCTCATCCAGCTCTCCACTCCTGTTAAACTCCGAATAGGGAATAGGAACCGAGGATAGTGTGATATCGCTTTTTATTAAAACATACTTAAAAACAAATTAAAATGTACACTCACATTTACCCTCCTTGGGTAATACGCATTTAGTCCCTAGCTTGGGGTACGCCTTTGGACCCAGGAGAGGCACTACAGGGGAGCACGAAAGGTTTGGCAGAACCGCCCTGAGAGAGCACACTCGAACTTTGTTTGGGACTAAATGCGTATTACCCAAGGAGGGTAAATGTGAGTGTACATTTTAATTTGTTTTTAAGTATGTTTTAATAAAAAGCGATATCACACTATCCTCGGTTCCTATTCCCTATTCGGAGTTTAACAGGAGTGGAGAGCTGGATAAGGAATAAGAAAGGAATTACTCTGACATGCACGATACCACCATAGTGGTTTGTAAGTAGGCATTTTATACACAGTGTGGAGGCGCTCCACTATCGGATTGCTTTCTTTTAAGGAAGGTCACCTTTTGTTTTCATATTCACGTGGATTCAATTCTCTCTTTCCTTTTTTCAATTAACAGCGGCTCAAGGAAAAGGGGAGTACACCTTTTCTTTATGTGCACAAGGTGACATTCCCTTTTTTGAAAGTATTACACTATATTTTGTTTCTAATTTCTGTTGCCACAGGCGCTGATCCCCCTATATATATTCCTTAGGGAATACATACTTATGAACAGCAGGGGGAGGCCCCGCCTTACTTCCCAGCCATTCAGAACTCAAGCAGCTTTGTTTGTTTCCCTGTAGAGCAGTTGGTGACTGTGTAGAAATTTGTATTGGATTTTCTTTTTGCCTTTACATCCCCTTTACTGTTTCCAACTCCAGCTGCAGAGGCAAAGATCATGGAGCCAGATTTAAACAAATAAACTGGGATTCTATTTGGAGGATTATTTTGCTGCAGCCACTGGTTCTGCAGAGTTGGAGAAAGTTTGTATTAAACAATACAAAAACTATAAAATCCACATTAGATTACATGACAACACAAGTCCCAGTGCAGTCTGTATATTCTGATTATTAACCAGTCTTGCTGTATCGGCTTCTGGCAGATATTATTTGACTTTTGTTGTTTTGATCATTTCTGACGATCCCTAAGCAGCCCAGACCACACTGAGCATGTGCACAGTCTTGGTCTTGCAAAGATGTTCAACAAAGTTACAAGATGGTGACCCCCTATGGCCAACTTTGAAAGCATAAATGATTTGCTTGATTAGGCTTGTGGTGTAGTCAATTAATGTTTATATTTAGTATACAAAATTCAGCATTTCTAGCCTTCTTCTATTTTAGACTTTACTTCCCCTTTATTAATGGTCTTGCACTTGCCCCTGACTTCTTTACCATAACCATAACATTGCCAGGGTAAAAGAAGTCCATTCCCACTAAAGTGGTTAAATATTCTATTCTTGTATACTACAAGAAGGTATAAAAATGTTAAAGTGATATTTCCAGATGGTCATTTTATTTTTGCCCAGAAGCAACCGATAATTCCCCTATCATGTTCTCATTGTGAATAAATCTATCTAAAAAAAAAAGTAAATTTTCTGTAAAAATTCTGCTGTGGTTGACACTTTTATCAGGGACAGGTTGTAGTTTTAATTAGTTGCCCAGGTGCTAATAATCCTTACAAAGAGATTTCCATAGCAAAGAATAGCTCTCATCTTCTCTGTGGGCTCATCACACACACACTCTTGTAGCTGATTCATTACAGCGGGGAATATTAATAAGAGCAGGAGCGTTTGATGTGAGTGGGTGAGGCTGCAGATATCCCTTTCACATGGTGAAATTAAATGGTGTCCTCATTACCACTATAAACTACAATAGCTGCTACTTGGGTTACAGTTACGTGCGTCTGTCTGGATCTGTATAACGTATAAGAGCTGAAGAGGGAAACAATTGAAATGATTGTGAATTGAATATGCAAACATTAGGAACAATGAGTTGCTGAGCTCGAAAAAATTAGAACCTGAATAGCCTTTAATCTTACGTATAAATGTTTGTTTGAACTTGGTATCAACAATGCAATATAATCTCTCAGGGACTATCATTGGGGAAAAGGTCAACAAGTGCTTTGTGTTCAAAAGAAGTATTTTCCTTAAATATAAGGAAAAGTTGACCACGTTACATTTAAATTAAGTTGAAAAAAGACCAAAGTCAATCAAGTTCAACTCCTCCAAATGAAACCCAGCATCCTCCATACACACAAACACTGATACTAACCCCACCATACGCTCACAAACTATATATACCCATATATACACTAACTATAGAGCTTAGTATCACAATAGCCTTTGATATTATGTCTGTCCAAGAAATCATCCAAGTCCCTCTTATAGTCATTAACTGAATCAGCATCACAACATCACCCGGCAGTGCATTCCACAACCTCACTGTCCTGACTGTGAAGAACCCTCTACGTTGCTTCAAATGAAAGTTCTTTTCTTCTAGTCTAAAGGGGAGGCCTCTGGTACGGTGATCCACTTTATGGGTAAAAAGGTCCCCTGCTATTTGTCTATAATGTCCTCTAATGTACTTGTAAATTGTAATCATGTCCCCTCGCAAGCGCCTTTTTTTCCACTGAAAACAACCCCAACCTTGACAGTCTCCCCTCATAATTTAAGTCTTCCCTCCCTCTAACCAATTTAGTTGCACTTAGTCTCTGCACTCTCTCCAGCTCATTTATATCCCTCTTAAGGACTGGAGTCCAAAACTGCACTGCAAACTCCAGGTGAGGACAAAACCCCTAGGGGCAAATTCACTAAAGCGCCAGGCTGACTCTAGCGCAAATTCGCCAGTGTGACATCATTTCGTTACTTCGCCGATTTACTAATGGGTGCTGGTGTAAATTCACTAGCGAAGTGGACTCTAGCGCTACTTCGCACCCTTACGCCAGGCGAAGTTGCGCTATGGGGAAGGGACGTAACTACACAAATTCACTAACTTGCGCATTTTACTGAACGTTACCTCTTGCGCCAGACTTGTCTTCGCCACCTCAGACTAGGGGAAGTGCAATAGAGTAGTAGGGCTTCCTTAAAAAAAAGTTGATATAAACGCTGGTGTCTTTTATGTTTTAAGGGTGATAGGCTGAGAAAGATCCCCCCGACATTTCCTAACATATGGCACCTAAACTATACAGTGGGCTCATGTAAAGGGCAATATAACAACTCTATTTTATTTTATAAAGGTTTCATAAGCTTGTGCAGTGTAATGTATTTGCTGCAACATATACGTCCATTGTACTTTAACTTGGCGCCGTATGCAAATTAGGCAATGCTAGCGCAACTTCACTTTGCTTGAGGAATTAACGCTAGTGCAACTTCGCTACCTTTTGCCTTCCTGAGCGCAACTTCGGATTATAGTGAATTAGCGGCACCCGGGCAAATCTTCCTGGCGAAGTGCGGCGAAGCCAACGCTGGTGCAACTTCGGAGGTAAGTAAATTTGCCCCCTAGATCCTTCTCAGTTAAGGAAACTCCTAACACACTGCCATTGATATTATTTTTGCCAAAGTGCATAACCTGCATTTATCAACATTGAACCTCATTTTCCAGTTTGCTGCCCAGTTTTCCAACTTAGACAAATCACTCTGCAAAGTGGCAGCATCCTGCATGGAACCTATAGTTCTGCACAATTTAGTGTCAACAGCAAAAATACTAACACATTCCATGTTTCTAGAGAAGGAGTTGGCAGAATACAGGGCAGTATAGAAAGAAAGATTGGTGCCAGAGTATATGTGAGTATAGAGAAGGGTTTTAAGACAGGCGTCTCAGCTAATAAAAAGATTGTTCTCTGAACAAATAACACAAACACATATGCTTTAGATTCAATACATGTAAACTTTATAAAGATGTCTAAATTTCCGAGTTGGGTTTTTGTCCAAAACTCGAGTTTAAAATTTGCCAACTCGAACTCGAATGTGGGATTTATTTCACCTCGTCCTTGGAACCAACTTGAATGTGACCTGCCAACTTCATGTAGAAGTCAATGGCAGAGGTCCGTTGAGCCATTTGAAGATGTTGATAGCCTTCCCGACATTTGAGTTTTTTTCAGAAAATTCTATTTGAATTAGATTTGCGTTTTCGGGTCCTTTGATTCATTCGAATTTTAGACGTTCATTTTTTTTCTTAAATAAACGACCATTCGAGTTGAGAGTAAATTTGAGTTTATTAGAGTATAAAAAAATTCACATAACTCTACTGTCATATTCAACCATTAATTAATCTGCCCATAAGTATGTTATAGAGTGGCTAATGCTAAACAATGTTTCAATTGGTCTTCATTATTTATTTATTTTTATCGTTTTTTAATTGCTTGCCTTTTTCTTCTTTTTCCAACTTTCAAATGGGGGTCACTGACCCCGTCTAAAAACCAAGTGCTCTGTAACGCTACACATTTATTGTTATTGCTACTTTTTATTACTCATCTTTTGATTCATGCCTCTCCTATTCATATTCCAGTCTCTTATTGAAATCATTGTATGGTTGATAGGGGAATTTGGACCTGAAATTGCAAACTGGAGAGCTGCTGAATAAAAAGCTATACAACTCAAAAACCATAAATAATAAAAAATGAAAACCAACAAGCAAATTGTCTCAGAATATCCCTCTCTATATCATACTAACAGTTAACTCAAAGGTGAACAGCCCCTTTAAGTGTAATAATATGAAATATATAGTCTAAAATAAACTGAACAAATAAAAGTTACTAAATTACACAAGCACAATTGCTTTATTAAATAATGAAAACAAATCCTTATCAACAAACTTCATGATATTTTCATCAGAGATTTAAAAAAAAAAAAAAAAAACATTAGTCCAAAATCCCCAAGTTTCCCAAATTATGGACCCAAAAGGTACAACACCTAGGGGGTTATTTACTAAACTCTGAATGCAAAACTCTAAAAAAATCTAAAAAACCTGACTTTTAAAAAATCACAATTTTTTTGGAATTTATTAAAGTCCGAATCTGAAAATCCGGCATCTCAGGCCTGCCGAGGTTGCATATAAGTCAATGGAGAAGTCCCTATGATTTTTTGATGAGCACTGGGTTTTGTGCAATACCCCGAAGTTTTCGGGCAAAAATCGGAGTTTACGGGTGAGAAATCCGAAAGAATTGTGAAAATCAGATGAAAAATCTTGAAGATCTGATTTTCTTTCCCGCAAAGCAAATTTTTGGGAAAACGGAATAATAAATACATGTAAAAAAACCGGAGCGGATTTGATCGAGTTTGTAGCAGAAAATATTGAGATAAATTCAGACTTTGATAAATAACCCCCTTAGATGAAGTTGGTGGGGTTTGGTCAGAGTAAATCAGGGACAAGGTCTTAAATGTCCTAATTTTTTTATTTACAGAAGCCAATGTATGGTCTGTATTGATGTATCTCAATACCACATATATTGATCATACAGGTATGGGACCTGTTATCCAGAATGCTCGGTACCTGGGGTTTTCCGGATAATTCCGTAATTTGGATCATCATACCTTAAGTCTACTAGTAAAACATGGAGCTTTCTTGATAATGGGTTTTCTGGATAACAGAACCCATGCCTGTACTTACTAAAGTCTGGTCTATAAAGTGCATGTGCAAAAATTGCAGTTACAGACTAGCACCACACTCCATTCATTCCCTGCCAATAGTATCCAGGTTATTAAATTCAACAGCTTTTTTGCTGCATTTTAGGTCTAAGTTGTAAATGTCAGCAAGAAAAATGTCTTGAGGCTGATAAACTGCTGTTCCCTGACTTTCGCCAAGTAAGTTATAAACACTTTGTTTTGCTACTGGAGCAGTGAATTCAGTGAAGTCCGATCCAGCATCACATATCTGAGTACAATAGTGAAACTGATTGGACCCTTGCCAGGGACTGGGTGTCCTAACGAAGAAAATGATGCTGATTAAGGACTATTAACTGAATAGTTTGCAACTTGCGTAAACTGTATTTTCTGAATTCAATAAATTTTACATTGTTCCTCTAATTATAGTGCGTAAGTCATAATTTTGTTCAGCTGGCCGTTTGCAATTACTGGTTCAGAGCTACTGGAAGAATGTAAGGTTAAAGGGATACTGTCATGGGAAAACATGTTTTTTTTTTCTCCAAATGCACCAGTTAATAGTGCTGCTCCAGCAGAATTCTGCACTGTAATCCATTTTTCAAAAGAGCAAACTGATTTTTTTAATATTAATTTTGAAATCTGGGGCTGGACATTTTGTCAGTTTCCCAGGTGCACACGGTCATGTGACTTGTGCTCTGATAAACTTCAGTCACTCTTTACTGCTGTACTGCAAGTTGGAGTTATATCATCCACTCCCTTCCCAAAGCCCCCCCCCCAGCAGCCCTTCAGCAGAACAATGGGAAGGTAACCAGATAACAGCTCCCTGGTAGATCTAAGAACAGCACCCAATAGTAAAAAGTCCAAGTGCCACTCCTTCAGTTACATTGAGTAGGAGAAATAACAGCCTGCCTGAAAGCAGTTCCATCCTGAAGTGGCGGCTCTTTCTGAAAGCACATGATCAGGCAAAATGGCCTACACACCAATATTACAACAACAAAAAAATATACTTGTTGGTTCAGGAAGAGGGTAATTTAGAAATCTTTTTAGAATTTAGAAACACTACACCATAAAAATCATGACAGAATCCGTTTAATGGTCTCATAAAAAAGAAATAGGTTGCCTTGACCTAAGATTTGATTTGCATGATTCCCACTGGGCTCTCTCTACTTCTTGGCTTCCCAACAGGATCAGACTCTCTATGCCTTAAATTGCAATGTAAAGCCTGAAGACAGAAGGTATTCATTTACATGTTTCATATGACACACATAGCACTGCCTAAATAACAAAATTGAGATTTTGGGAGATTTTGATTTTGACCCTCTAAGTCCTACCCACTCAGAAGCCATGTTCCAATATCTTGCACTGATGTGATCCAACAAGATCGAAACAGACTGTCTGCAAGTTTGGATATATGACTCTGAACCATTAGACTGGATCTGTGCTATAAAGCAAGAAGTTCTGGGTACATAAAGGAGGACAAAGTGAGTTAGCCCATCTCACCCTAACCTGGTCGGGTTCTCTGCTTTGCCTTAACTCAGGGGTTCCCAACCTTTTTTTTACTTGTGAGCTATATTCAAATTTAAAAAGAGTTGGGGAGTCATACAAGCACTAAAAAAATTCCTGGGGATGCCAAATGTGGGCTCTGATTGGCTATTTGAAAGGCCCCTATTGGAGACTCTGACAGTACACCTGGTTTTTATGCATCAAAAACTTGCCTGGATTTCAAAACTAAGCACCTGCTTTGAGGCCACTGGGAGCAACATCCAAGGGGTTGGTAAGCCACATGTTTCCATTGGTTGGGGATCACTGCCTTAAATTGTAATACAAACCTATTTAAAGAACTAAAGCTTAACTAAAGAAGTAGCTAGAAAATTTGTACATTACATTTGTCCTTCTGTACCAGCCCAAGGCAACTACAGCCCTTTAGCAGTAAAGATCTGTGTCTCCAAAGATGCCCCAGTAGCTCCCCATCTTCTTTTCTGTTGCTTCACTGTCACTTACCGAGCTTATGAAAAAACTCACGCTATACCTGTAGTTACAGAATAGAAATGTCACAATATAAGACTGTTTAGAAATGAATACAGATAATTACTACATGGCAGCACAGACAAACTTCATTTTCTGCTGGATAATTAGTGACGAGCCCTAAGCTTAGCTTCTCAACAGCTGCTCAGAGCCCACTGAGCATGTGAGTGTCACAGACACTTTCCAAGATGGTGACCCCCTGTGACAAGTTTGAAGTCCTGGATCATTGCTGCTATTGACAAGCTGAAACTTTAGCCTCGTGCAATAAGTTCAGTATATAAAATATGGCATTTTTAGCCATATTAATATTCAGGGTTTAGTTGTTCTTTAAGCTCTGTTTAAAGGATTCCGTGTGCTAGACATTGCAATTTTAGTTTTGGCACAGCACTTTCTAAGCCAGCAGTGCAGTACCATGAACACTAGAATTCTATTAACACTGCATAGGTTTAATATAGCTTTTCCATCATTTCAATTTTGAAAAGGAATGTTTTTGAAAAAGCTATTTCTTTTCAATTGGTCTTCATTTTTTATTTTTTTTATAGTTTTTTAATTATTTGCCTTTTTCTTCTTTCTCTTTTCAGTTTTCAAATGGGGGTCGCTGACCCATTTTAAAAAAACAAATGCTCTGAAAGGCTACAAATATATTGTTACTGCTACTTTTTATTTACTTGCTGTCTATTCAGGCCTCTCCTATTTATATTCTAGTCTCTCGTTCAAATAATTTGGAACCTAGCAACTAGACTGCCAAAATTGCACACTGGAGAGCTACTGAATAAATAACTCAAAACCCACAAATAATAAAAAAAAAAGCAAACCAATTGCAAATTCTCTCTGAATATCACTCTCTACACAATATTTAAAGTTAACCTTAAAGGTGCACAAACCCTTTAATGTTATATAAAATGAGACTGGAGACTTGCCTTTGGTTTTATGGGCATAGGAATTTTCACATTTGTTAGCAATTGTACAACTTTAACACATAAGAAATTAAAGGATAAACTAAAGGGGAAAGGAAAGAGTGAGGGGATGGGGCAAATTCACTAAAGGGCGAAGTGATTAACGATGGCAAAAATCAGCGTGACATCATTTTGTTACTTCGCCGATTTACTAACGGCCGATGGCGTAACTTCGCAAGCGAAGGAGATAGACTCTAGCGCTACTTCGCACTCTTACGACAGGCGAAGTTTTGCGCTGGTGAAAGAATGTTACTTCGCAAATTCACTAAGATGCACTTTTTACTGAATGTTACCTGTTCCGCCAGACTTGCCTTTGCCAGGTCAGACCAGGCGAACTGCAATGGAATGTATAGGGGTTCTTCAATTTTTAGTTGAAAAGTGCCAAAAAACGCTGGTGTCTTTTACTTTTTTTTTTGGGTACCCGAGCTCCTCCCTACATTTCCTAACATTTGGCACATAAACTATACAATGGGCTCATGTGTAGGCTATTATAACAACTTTATTTTATTTTATTAAGGTTTCCCTGGGCTTGTGTAGTGTAATGTATTTGTTGCAACATATACGTCCATTCAACTTCCCACCGTATGCAAATTAGCCAACGCTAGCGCAAATTCGCTTTGTTTGGCACAGGAACGCTAGCGCCGCTTCGCCAGAGTTGCTCCCTGGACAAAACTTCTGATTTTAATGAATTAGCGTTGTCCTGGTGAATCTACGCCTGGCGATGTGAGCGAAGCCGTCGTTGGCGAATTTACGGAGGTTAGTGAATTTGCCCTAATGTGAGTCGGCAGTATATTAGTCTTAGGTCTTCACTTCCAATAAATGTCTTATGTTCAGGATGTAATACTTAGTTCCTAGATCCCAATTGTTGATGGTTTTTATGTTGCTATTATTTGCATTGGCCCACATAAGTTTCAATTGATGTGATATGTTTGATGGTGCAATAATTTGCTTTATGGTTGGGAGTTCCCTTGTTTTTCTTCCTCACTATGGTAAGTACAAAATACAGTAATTTGTTTAATAGTGTGCCAGATATCCTGTTCAAACAAGCCATTATAGGCTCCGTTTTATTCGTTGTCCAGGGAACTGGGTAATGTCTGCTTCCACAGTGGACTGCAACATATTTTATTATGGGTAACCAGCAAGGAGAATCAACCGGTATATAAGCCTATTTGTCATAATGAATCCATTCTGGCTCCATGCTCCTGTACATTTTCTGCAAGGAATTAAATGCTGTGGATTCCAATTGGAGTAACAACTGGGGTGCACCGGATTGTACCCGGGCCTTCAGCCCCTTGGGGCCTGCCGGAACAGTGATGCTGGATGCTGCACCCTGGCCTGCTGTTTTTTTTTTTTTACACCACTGACCTTTTCTTTGGAATTTCCATAAGTTGTAAATATTTGAGCATATGATACATTTGTGCATTTTTTTCCCATTCTTTTGCAGATAAATCTTGGGCAATAGAGATCAAGTAGTCTGTACATGAGTTTGTTTAACAATGCCCCTATTTGGGAAATGCTCTGGACTGTACCATTGTCTTTGCCATGGGTAGTCACAAGTCACTGTATACATCATACATTGAAATTTATAGGAATCACTGTCACCAAGGTCACCATCACATTTCTTGCCATTTGCTGTTCTATGGATCTGATCTCGCAACCTGTATTGGGTTGAAAAGTCTGCAGCAATTATTTGAACATTACATAATCTGTAAAGTAAATTAGTAGTTGGTATGTTTAGACGGATTCTGGGATTCCCCAATTAGTTATATTATTGCTGCAGGTCTGGACTGCAATAACTGCATTTCCCAGCCTAGGGAGGCACATTTTTTGGGGAGACATGCCACCCAGCCACATTTGTATTTCCTCTTGGAGCAAAGGGGACTAGACATTATTTGAATCTTCTTCTCCTAGTCGTCAGTACTGTGAGTGTCTGGATGAACATATGAACTTAGTATGCATGAGTTGCAGGGGGAGTAGAGGAATGAAACCGCTTGCGTTAGGGAAGGGGGGACCTAGGGGCGCATCATTTGAAAATCCGGCACATCCAGCAGCAAAAATGAATTTAGTAACTTTCACAAATCTATGAAAACAAGCTCCCAAACCCAGACAGAACTCAGAACTGAACCGTCTACAATTTATCTGCTTATCTTTTTATACCTTACTTTCCCAGGTAGTGGGCTGAAATTAAACCATTATGTCATGCATATAACTGAGAAATCCTTTAAGCTGGTCATAGACATAGATGTAAATCGTCCGACAAACTTTTGGATACTGATCCAACTAAAATTAAAATGAAATTGTACCATTAATAAAATAACAAATCTGACTATGTTTTGGCCATTACATAATTGCCAGACAACAATCATATGAAAGTCATTCCCTGAAATATATTGTAGGTCACCCACAGTGACGGAACTACCAGGGGTGCATAGGGTGCGATTGCACCGGGGCCTGCACCCCACTGGCCACCAGCGGCTCACCCCCGCACAAATCCATCACGATAATCGTGTTTGGTGAGGGGGTCCAACTGCACGCCCTGCACCTGTGCTGGATAGTTACGTTACTGGTCACCCATGGATATTGTCAGATAGGCAATACATACACAGATGTAATAGTCATCCAACGGAAATGTTCTAACCTGTCCGATCAACTATACGACCAATTGCCATTGCACAAAAATTGTCAAAAGAATAATTTGGAGAACACACACATGATCCAAAGTTTGCAGGAAAATTTATTTCATAAAATTATATCAGCTTTAGAGGGCTACATCCAGTGTGTTGGTCTTCAGGGCAGAGGTGGAAGAAACATGATGCGGACCGTTTAAATTTACCTTATCGAGAAACAAATCCCTATCCCAGATATATCCAGTTCCATAAAGGTGTATATGTTTAAAAAAAAATAAAAAAGAACGCCCATTACAAATTGACATCTCTAGTCATTAAGCCTTTGTATTGAAAATCTGATATGATTATTTGTTGTTGATAATCTACACAAATGGTTGAATTATCAACCTTGTGACCATTAGGGCAAAAACAGATGAAAAGATTTGGGGAGATTTCGTCGCCAGGCAACAAATGGTCTCTTCTTCAGGTGACTAATCTCGCTGAACTGCCTCATCGCCGACTAGAACTCTATCGCTGGCAGGGTGGCACTTGGATCGCTTTGTTTTCCGAAGTCGCCAGAAGTTTCCTTGTGAGGCAACTTCAGAAAACAAAGCGATCCAAGTGCCATCCCGCTGCCGATTTGAATTCTAGCCATTGCGAGGAGATTAGTCGCCCGAAGAAGAGGCGATTTCTCGCTGGGAGACTAATTTCCCAGAATCTCCATGTGTGTCTCTGCCCTTAATGACAGTCACTACTTTTCTCTTTCAGGATTCCCAAGTTGGAATTTTTATAAATCAGCTCCTTAGTTATGTGCACTGAATATCATGGGGGATTTCCCATCCATTGACTGCGAGCCTTTGTATTCCTAATTTACAGGGAGGGAACATGGCGAAACGTTACTAATGTTTAAATTAACTGGAGCAAAGAAAAGCAAACGAATCAGGCATGAACACAACATTTAAACCACAAATTACTGTTAGATACCATGCACTTGACAAAAATATTAGTAAAGAAAACTAGTGGATAAAACGTGATAAGAGTTTTCTTTCTGTGTTTTCTGTAGTGTGAGAGGAAGGGAATAGGTGATCCTTTACAATTACTGTAATTCCCTTAAAGGAAAACTATACCCCCCAAACAATGTAGGTCTCTATTAAAAGATACTGAGTAAAACAGCTCATGTGTAAAACCCTGCTTCATGTAAATGAACCATTATCATAATAATATACTTTTCTAGTAGTATGTGCCATTGGGTAATCATAAATAGAAAATTGCCATTTTAAAAAATAAGGGCCGCCCCCTGAGATCGTAAGATTCACTGTGCACACATACAAACCACATGTAAGGTCACATGAGCCAATTAACAGACAGAGTTCTGCCTTTTGCTTCCTCACTTCTTCCTGTTACAGTTAGGGGCCGATTCACTATGGGTCGAATATCGAGGGTTAATTAACCCTTGATATTCGACGAGGAACTAAAATCGTTCGACTTCGAATATCGAAGTCTAACGATTTTGCGCAAATCCTGCGATCGATCGATCGAAGGATTTTTCATTCGATCGAACGATTAAATCCTTCGAATCGAACAATTCGAAGGATTTTAATCCAACGATCGAAGGAAAATCCTTCGATCAAAAAATCCCAGGCAAGCCTATGGGGACCTTCCCCATACGCTAACATTGACTTCGGTAGCTTTTAGCTGCCGAAGTAGGGGGTCGAAGTTTTTCTTAAAGAGACAGTACTTCGACTATCGAATGGTCGAATAGTCGAACGATTTTTAGTTCGAATCGTTCGATTTTCGTAGTCAAAGGTCGAAGTAGCCCATTCGATGGTCGAAGTAGCCCAAAAAAACTTCGAAATTCGATTTTTTTTTAATTCGAACCCTTCACTCGAATTTAGTGAATCGGCCCCTAAGTGTTGTAGTATTTCTGGTCAGGTGATCTCTGAGGCAGCACAGATAGAGTCACGAAATGGTGGTTCAAGGCAAGAGATGTAAAAGGGCAATATTTATGTAAATATATATTCCAGTTTGGTAAGATTCTTTAATATGTCATTCAATTTGATATAAACTATCCGTTGCTTAAGTATTCATTTTGGGGGTATAGTTTTCCTTTAATAAAATGGGCAGGACTAGCTGCTTCCAGCTATAGATTAACTGCATTTGGTTTGGACAGCAGACTGTCCTACACAGAGGAGGCTCGTACTAATTATCTGTTGCAATTCTACTGCATGTGCAATTGCTTCAAGTTGTAAGTTTTACTGTCTAGCACTGCAGAATGCTGCTGCTTTATAAATATGTGATAAAAAATAACAATAACAGTAAAAAAAAGTATTCAAAAGATATCAAGTAGAATTTCAAAAAGTTAAGCAATAAATGTGGAGTAAACACTTTCCCCTTCCCTGATGCCATTTCAGAGTGTTCCAATGATTTAATTCTGTTCTCCTTCCGTGAGATTTATTTACATTTTCCATCGATGGTGCAATATGTTGCACTTATGACTTTAGATACAGAACTTCCATTTGCTACTTTCCCTATCACCTTTCTCTCCATTTCCACTAATTGCCTGTTCAGTTGCGCTCTATTATGGCCTTTTTTTATTTTTATTATCACTGTGATCTCTAACTGATTTTCCACTCTGACTCCCATATGTCTGGTCGCTAGCATAAGTAAACCATACCAACCAGGTGCTGAATTTCCAAATCTAAAATTTCTAGATTTAAAAACATCCAGGCTAATTGCAGTTATTTTAGAGTATAATTGTCTAAATCATACTAAAAATGTACTTTAACTAGAATTGGCCCTTTATGTATTCATCCCTAGGCAAGTTAAGATAAAAAGCTAAAAGGTTATATAGTGAATTCAAGCCCTTTTTTATTGACAGAATTATAAAAATATGTTTTAATATTGAACTTGAACTGCTTGTGCCTGAAATGACTTTGGCAAATAGAAAGTTTGTACAGGTATGGGACCTTTTATCCAGAATGCCTGTGACCTGGGGTTTTCCAGAGAACAGATTTTACTTTAATTTGGTTTTTCATACCTTAAATCTACTAGAAAATCATATAAACGTTAAATAAACTCAATAAGGTGGTATTGCATCCAGGAAGAATTAATTATATCTTAGTTGGGATCAAGTACAAGTTACTGTTTTATTATTACAGAGAAAAAAGTAAATATTAAAAAAAAAAATGATTATTTGATTATAATGGAGTCTACCAGAGGCAGCCTTTCCGTAATTCAGAGCTTTCTGGATAACGGGTCTCCAAATACCCATACCTGTTCCTATAATCTAGCCTAGAAAAAAGCCCCTTTGTCTAAGGCAAATGTCTTTTCCCTCTGCTTTCTTTATCCAAAGTTTTCTCCTGCAATAAAGGCTGCAATAAAGGCAAAGCTTTTTGCAGGGTTTCCACTCCTGTTATCTCCACAATCACAATGATATATCCTGATTTAAAAAAAAACGCACACCTCCAGGAATCTTGCGATGACAACATTCACATGGTGTGTTTTATTAGGCTGCTGGATAGAATAAAGTTAAAAACATACACCAGAACATTACTGCGAGCACGCCATGCCCTCTGACATCAGTAATTATATCAGCAGCAATTAGTCACCCATTAACCCAAGTAAATAGTTTTTTTTTTACAGAATCGGTTGCATAACTTTTATTCCCTGTGCATAATAACACAGTGCTTGTGACATAAGTCATAGGAAAACTCAAGTGCAAGAAAATAAACTATGAAAAAGTAAGTTTCTAGGTAGAAAACCACAAAATGTCTGGATTTTCTCTGTAGGATGAGCCATCCAAATGCTAGAGCCAGCATCATTCTTTTGCCTACTTATATTTTAATGTACTTTCTAGGGTGAAATATTATTATTCATTAACTCTAAACTGCATTGGCCACTTTAACAAACTGTTGGATTGTAGCATACAAATTGAGTTTAGTCTATGAATCAGAACGACTATAAATACTACAGTATATAGTACAGGTAAAAGATCTGGAAACCCGTTATCCAGAAAGCTACAAATTACAGAAAGACCATCTCTCATAGGCGCAAATTCACTGAGCACCGAAGCGCCGAACGCTAGCGTTAATTCGCTAGCGTTTGGTATTTTTCATTACTGCGCAAATTCACGAACGCTGGCGTAGTTTCGCTAGTGTTACTTCACACCCTTACGCCAGGCGAATTTTCGCTAGCGACGTAACTACGCAAATTCACTAACTTGCGCAGTGTACTGAACGCTACCTTTTACGCTAGACTTCCTTCGCCACCTCAGACCTGGCGAAGCGCAATAGAGTAGATAGGGATTGTTTCAAAAAAAGTCAAAATTTTTTCTAAGTCCCAAAAAACGCTGGCGTGTTTTCTACATGATGGGTGATAGGCTGAAAAAGATCGAAATTTTTTTTGGGGCTCCCCTCCTTCCCCCCTACATTTCCTGACTCATGGCAACTTACCTAGACAGTGGGCACATGTGTAGGGCAAAATAAAAATTTTATTTGCTGATTTGAAGGATTTCTAGGCATTTGAAGTGGTGATACGTGTTCCTCCATTGAAATTTGAATTTCGCGCCATATGCAAATGAATCATCGCTAGCAAAACTTCGCTTCGCTTGGCGAATTAATGCTAGCGCAACTTCGAAAACTTACGCTACCCCTGTGCGCAACTATGGATTTTAGTGAATTTGCGGAGCGCTGGCGAAAATACGCCTGGCGAAGTGCGGCGAAGTGCGGCGAAGTTGCGCCTGGCGCAACTTTGCATCTTAGTGAATTTGCCCCATAGACTCCATTATAATTAAATAATTACATTTTTTGATGATATCCTTTTTAAATAAATAATAAAACATTACCTTGTACTTGATCCAAACGGAGATATAATGAATAAGTACTGGAGGCAAAACAATCCTATTAGGTTTAATTCGCATTTAAATAATTTTTTAGTAGACTTAAGGTATGGAAATCCATATTATGGAAAGATCCCTTATCCAGAAAACGCAAGGTCCCAAGCATTCTGGATAGCAGATCCCATACCTGTACCATCATTCAGTTTTATGAGATCAGAATAATATGTAGTAATATGAATGGATTGATCCATCAGGCTCAGTGTGATGACTATAAAATATAAATCTAAATTACTTTAAAGAATCTTTTATTTTTCAGTCATCTTGCAATTCAGATTTGGGAAGGCTCTCATGTGTTTGGAGATTCTACCAGGGGGTCTTATTGCAAGGCACCAAAATTGCAAAGCTTGACTTACAATTTAACTAGCATGCCTGGCAGTTGCATTCCACTGGGGCAATGCTTCACTTTATTGTATAGAGAGCACTAGGCAGAAGGTGGCTTTATGGGCATAGTAGAGACATTCCTACAAGCCTTGTATGCCCTGCAGCTAAGGTGCTAGGCAGTATCTTTTGGAAACCTACCACAAAGGCAATACAAAAGTTTGGTTCTGTGAACCTCCTACTATTCATAACAC
This sequence comes from Xenopus petersii, assembly GCA_038501925.1. NCBI lineage: Eukaryota > Metazoa > Chordata > Amphibia > Anura > Pipidae > Xenopus > Xenopus petersii. Next base: position 120,691,625 of record CM076679.1, on the reverse strand, counting down.
TTTTCTTTACTTTGTTTGCCAAGTTCTCCTGTTAATTTACTTTTTTGTTTCTAAGTTCCTGAAATGATGCATTAGTGAAAGATGGGTAAGTCTCAGCAAGACATCAGCAGGCATCTTCAATAATAAGCTATTGTAGTAGATTAGAAGCCACTTCTCCCAATAAAAAGAGAAAAGAGTAGATTGAATACCCTAATACTGAGTAATACGTGTTTTGATTCCTAGACATTCTATACTCAGCAGGCATTTGTGACACTTCTCTTTCATGGTTTACATCTTATCTGTCTGACCGTTCCTTTAAAGTTGCCTTCTCTAACTCTATTTATACTACGTTCCCTCTCTCTGTCGGAGTTCCTCAAGGCTCTGTTCTAGGCCCTCTGTTGCTCTCGCTCTTTACTACTTACCTAGGAAAATGTATTTAGTCTTTTGGATTTTTTCACCTTTATGTTGATGACACCCAACTCTACTTGTCTACTCCTGACCTCTCTCCTACTGTCCTTGTCCTAGACTCATTCATCTATCACTCCACTCAACATCAGCCGCTCCCATATGCATATCCCATCTCTGATCTCCAAATACACTCGGTCACGTAACCTTCGCTTTGCTTCTGAACTTCGCCTCACTTCTCCTCTGATCACTTCTGCCCATTCTCGTCTTCAAGACTTCTCTCAAGCTTCTGCTTTTCTCTGGAACTCTCTGCCTTGAGCTGTCAGATTTTCTTCTTCTTTCCAAACTTGTAAACGCTCCTTAAAGACCCACCTGTTTAAAGGAGCTATTCAATGTTCCTTAATTAATCAATCATTACTGTATCATAAATCACAATTATTTTTCTAAAATGTCTCAATGGTACTCTAATTGTGGCTGTGGAGAGATGGTGTCTATAGTGGCAAAGGGATAATAGTCTCTGGGAAGGGAGTGTGACTGTGGGATATCAGGTATAGTAGGGAGAGATGGTGGTGCCTATAGTAACAGTGGATAATAGTCTCTGGGAAGGGAGTGTGACTGTGGGATAGCAGGTATAGTAGGGAGAGATGGTACCTATAGTAACAGTGAGGCTAATAGTCTCTGGGAAGGGACTGGGGCTGTGGGATAGCAGGTATAGTAGGGAGAGATGGTGCCTATAGTAGCAGTGGATAATAGTCTCTGGGAAGGGAGTGTGACTGTGGGATAGCAGGTATAGTAGGGAGAGATGGTGTCTATAGTAACAGTGGATAATAGTCTCTGGGAAGGGAGTGTGACTGTGGGATAGCAGGTATAGTAATGAGAGATGGTGTCTATAGTAACAGTGGGATAATAGTCTCTGGGAAGGGAGTGTGACTGTGGGATAGCAGGTATAGTAGGGAGAGATGGTGCCTATAGTAACAGTGGGATAATAGTCTCTGGGAAGGGAGTGTGACTGTGGGATAGCAGGTATAGTAGGGAGAGATGGTGCCTATAGTAACAGTGGATAAAAGTCTCTGGGAAGGGAGTGTGACTGTGGGATAGCAGGTATAGTAGTGAGAGATGGTGCCTATAGTAACAGTGGATAATAGTCTCTGGGAAGGGAGTGTGACTGTGGGATAGCAGGTATAGTAGGGAGAGATGGTGCCTATAGTAACAGTGGATAATAGTCTCTGGGAAGGGAGTGTGACTGTGGGATAGCAGGTATAGTAGGGAGAGATGGTGCCTATAGTAACAGTGGGATAATAGTCTCTGGGAAGGAAGTGTGTGTGGAATAGCAGGAATAGTAGGGAGAGATGGTGCCTATAGTAACAGTGGGATAATAGTCTCTGGGAAGGGAGTGTGGCTGTGGGATAGCAGGTATAGTAGGGAGAGATGGTGCCTATAGTAACAGTGGATAACAGTCTCTGGGAAGGGAGTGTGACTGTGGGATAGCAGGTATAGTAGGGAGAGATGGTGCCTATAGTAACAGTGGGATAATAGTCTCTGGGAAGGGAGTGTGACTGTGGGATAGCAGGTATAGTAGGGAGAGATGGTGCCTATAGTAACAGTGGATAATAGTCTCTGGGAAGGGAGTGTGACTGTGGGATAGCAGGTATAGTAGGGAGAGATGGTGTCTATAGTAACAGTGGATAATAGTCTCTGGGAAGGGAGTGTGACTGTGGGATAGCAGGTATAGTAGGGAGAGATGGTGCCTATAGTAACAGTGGGATAATAGTCTCTGGGAAGGGAGTGTGTGTGGAATAGCAGGAATAGTAGGGAGAGATGGTGCCTATTGCCTCAGGAACTTTACCATGGTGAGATGATTATAAAAGTGCAAGATGGCAATTGTACCATTTTATACCTGTGCTGCCCAATTTGTATCCCTTAATTTGTTGTTGAAGTACAGCTCCCAGGAACCTCTGGCGGTCAGCTGTCTCTGGACGTTTTAGCTTCACAGATGAAAGGTCAAATTTCATACAATCCAACTTTATATAAATAATGGTTTCCCACAATGTCTATTTTGTGTACCATGACTAACATTGGCCCTGGCTGCGTCATCTCTGTCCTGACAGATTTCAGCATTTACTACACATCTGTTAATGCAGTTACCAAGCTGCCAATTAATTATTATTAGACTGTCTGCAGGGAACTTGGCTGAGAAAAGCAGTCGGTTCTTGCTGACAGTTCCAGAGCTAATCCTGTTAAAGAGACTGGTATCTGATAGGCCTAAACTTGAGAATTTGGTCCCGTTCATTGCTCTGCTTCAGTTTGATCTTCATTGAAGTACAATAAAGGCATACATTAGAAATTAAATCAGAGCAATAAGTTAAAAAAAACAAACAAACCCAAAAAAAAGTCCCAAAACAAGATAAGTACCTCCTGAAACAAGAAGCATGACAGCCACAAATAATAGGTAAATGCTCAAGAAAAGTGGCTGAGATAAAGGAGACAGAATAAGCCTGTGTATGACTCCTGCCTGGACTGGGTGGAAAAGATATAAGAAACAATATCTTGTAACAACATAAATCAGAGTTTGTTAAAGGAAAACTATACCATCAAATGAATCATTAAGCAACAGATTATATCAAATTAAGTGGCATATTAAAGAATCTTACCAAACTGGAATATATATTTAAGTAATTATTGTCCTTTTACATCTTTTGCCTTGAACCACCATTTCCTGATGGTCTCTGTGCTGCCTCAGAGATCACCTGACCAGAAATACTACAGCTCTAACTGTAACAGGAAAAAGTGTGGAAGCAAAAGACAGAACTCTGTTTGTTAATTGGCTCATGTGACCTAACATGTATGGCTTGTTTGGTTTGTTTGTGTGCACTGTGAATCCTACAATCCCAGGGGGCGGCCTTTATTTTTTTAAATGACAATTTTATATGTAGGATTACCCAATGGCACATACTACTAAAAACTTATATTATAATGAAAATGGTTTATTTACATGAAGCAGGGTTTTACATATGAGCTGTTTTGTGTAATATCTTTTTATAGAGACCTACATTGTTCAGGGGGTATAGATTTCCTTTAACCTTTTTCTCAGGAGACCCAAATTACATTTTGGAATCAGCTTTGAGCAGGGCCAGAACTAGGGGTAGGCAGAAGAGGCACCTGCATAGGGCGCAACGAAAGGGGGGCGCTGGGCAGGTACCTGTCTTCTGCCTAACCCTAGTCCATGTTCGCTGCACTCCCCTCCGGCACTCTACCCTGCCTCCCTCCCCTTTGGTGCTCTCTCCAAACTTCCTCACCTCTGGTGCTCTGCTCATGCGTGCACACACTGCGTTCGGGGGTGTGCGTTCGCGAGCAAGGAGGGCAGGGCTGTGGCCAGCCGGGTCATCTAGGGCAACTGGTTGGCTTGGCCTGACATTGGCTTTGAGACCCAGTAAAATTAAACCTATACTCAACTTTTTTAATCGTCACTTCTCTGCTGCACAGGCCGATGGAAAAAACTGGAAAAAACTTCAATTCAATGAGTAAAGTTGGCCGCATGAATACAGAGCTGGTTGTTTGACGTATTGTTGTTTGAAGTATGATGGATGAATGAATGAAAAAAGCATAAAAACATTAGCCAACTGGAGAGAGAGAGATGGAAATGTCCATCTTTTCTGTATTTTTCTATAGTGACAAACATGTCCGCACCATCATCTCCCGGGTATTTTTTTTTTTTTTAAAACAGGGGAGAACTAATCGTTTATCCTCTCTAGTTCTATCATTTGTGGGCCCCTCTGATTACTTGGTGATACTGGTCTTTTCCCTGATATTAGTGGGCAAATGCTTAGAACTTTTTTCCATCTCTCTGAAGACAGAAGACTTAACTGATTGGGATCTGTTGGACTGCTTCTCTTCTGACCTTGGACGAGAGGTGGCTGATTCCTCTGTCACTGGGCACCAAGAAAAAGAGTTTGCTGGGTTTTGTGAGGTGTGCGTGTTTCAGAAAACCAACTTCATCAAATGTCACATTCTGTGAGGGACACAAAGTAAATTGTACGTATTCCTGTGAAATGTTTTGTCCAGGGATAGTTGCTTCTGTAAATGGTCAACTTGTACTAACAGAAAATGCATATTGTAATATAACTTGGCCTATATCATCGCCTATATCACATCATTTTGTCTTATACGATGGCTCCATCCATTTTTGTTGACTTTCCCACATGAGACAATAGAAAGGCCTCCATTAAGCACAAACCCCTCAGCATTAAACATAACCACCTTTTACTAAGGCCTCCCATTCTTTTCTCCCTAATTTTCACCACTATCTTGTTAGTTACCCCAATTTATCCAAAAAAAAAAAAAACTAGTGGGTCAAAAGAGCTCAAGACTTCAGCATATCTTACTGATTTGCCCATATGAGATATTTTACATACATTGGGAACATACCACCATCCCAATACTTTAATTTTATTTTTCAATAAGGCTTTGATAAACTCTTCTCCTTTCCATTCCTTCTAACTTGTATTTTGACCTTCTTTGTTTCTTGCTTTTACCCTGCCTTTTGTCTTTTTCTTTCTGTCTGACTTCAACCTATCCTCTATTAATTTTGTAAATTTGTTCTGTTCCTATTTTCTTTTCAAACTCATCTTTACATCTTTGTTTGCCTCCTATTTCATTGTGAATGTCAACGAAGCGCAAACTTATTGATGGCTTTAAACCCTGAGAATAGATGGGACTGGGAGGGGGATGGTGCTTTTATGACATCTGTGTAGGTCATAGAGCCAAGTACATTTTCAGTCATGACATCATTTGAAAGACAGGTTGTCCATAAACCATTGTGTTACAAGAACACAGATGCATCTTTATATGTACAGATCATGTGGCACACCGCATGCCATTTCCTAGTTGCCATTACTATGATCTATAAAGCAGTGTCATGCAAACCTGTGGACCAGTAGGCAGGCTATGCTAAAGAGAGGGCCAATCAAAAGGCACTATACCTCCCAGAGGAGGTGAAAAGAGAGGTGACCCATATAAATATACTGGGTAGGAAGGAGAGGAGGTAAGGAGAATGCAATCACATTAAAACAGAGGCGGAGGAAAGAAAAGAAAGGATTGGAATCACCAACTTCACCAAAAGGATGGTGAAAGGTTTTACACTAAATGCAATGGGTAAAAACATGGGAAAAGTCAGGAGAAGGGTAAATACCACAGGTGTGGGAGCCCTAAGGTGGTATAATATACAAATGGAGAATACACACACACATACACACATATTATCACAGCATAAAATACAGGTGAGTAGGTAAATCAAAGGTGCCACTATGAAATGATACTGATACTTTCTTGGGTGACTGGGAGAATTCTGATTATGTTAATAAATTGGCTGGTGCTGTTGACTTTTAAAGCCCACTTATGTTAAGACATTGTTATTTGTAACCAATCTTGAGTATGTATATTTTTAGTAATTTTGAATTAATGAAATAAAAGTTATGTCTTAATTTATTTCCTTAAAGGACGCAATCATCAGATTGTGAATAACTGAGACAGTGAGGCTTTTTTGGGTTGTACCATGAAGAAACTGTCTTCTTGTTTGTCTTGTCCTGCACCTAAATCTATAACTCATTTTCTTGTATCCCCATTTTATTAAATTGGTAGCTACATACTTTGGTGTGCAGGTAATTTTGATACCAAGGTAAGCTCTAAGAGGCTAAAACCATAATATGTATATGGTTATTAAGAAAAACGATTGGCAATAAGTACTGCTTTACTGAAAGGGTGGTAAAGGAAATGCAATTTTAGATGAAATAAAACATTACAACAATGTCAGAGTGGTTGAGATAAAAGTTAGTGATCTGTCAACCAAGGACAATCAGGAGCAGACAATTACTAGCATCACATTTCTATGTTACTCTAGATTTGGAGTCCCCAACCTTTTTTACCCATGAGCAGCATTCTGATGTAAAAAGAGTTGGGAAGCAAAGTACACATGAAAAATGTTCCTGGCTGGTGCCAAATAAGTGCTGTGATTGGCCATTTGATAGATCCTATATGGACTGACAGCCTACAGGAGACTCTGTTTGGCAGTACACCTTGTTTTATGCAACCAAAACTTGCCTCCAAGCCTGGAATTGAAAAATAAGCCCCTGCTTTGAGGCAAATGCTCCCCATCCAAGGGGTTGGGGAGCAACATGTTCTCACGAGCCACTGGTTGGGGATCATTGCTCTAGGTGGTCTAGACCTACACACAACAATGATAACCCACAATTTTACCTACTTGTTAGTTGATATGGGCCTCTAGACCACCGCATTTTTTTTTAAACATTACCTCAATATGTATACTGAGGGCGATGAGTAGAGGTAAATATACTGAGGAAAGGTTTAGAAAATGTAAGATGTAAATACATTTAGAGGAGGCAGAAACAGAAGAATAAACAAAAGTGTGAAAGGTAGAGATTTGAAGGATAAGTAAAGAGAGGAAAAATTATTGAAGTACAAAAAAGGTTGTTTGTGGGTGCACTCCAAGCCTAAGTTAAAATATGTTTAAATACAATGGAGGTGCTACTGATTTGGACAATTAATCAATGCATATACCCTGGTCCCCTGTCTCATAAGTAATTCAGTATATATGCAAGTGCATGTCTTTATAAAAACAGGGGTTTTTAGTTACAAAGTTATGATCACAAAGTTGATAATCCACCATACCACGTCAATGTAAACCCCCGTACGGTGGTCCCTAACTTGTTTACCTCTGGTCATAGTTTACCTCTCTGCATAGTAGCATTACGTGGGATAAGTGTCTCCTGAACCTTGCTTTCAATCTGAGGGCTAAATCCTACCCCGCCACTAACTTTTGAGGCTTTTAAGAGAGAGAGACTGCCCAAACCAACGCCCATTTTTTAAGAGCATAGGACCACCATTTGTTTAAAGGGGTGGGTATGGGTGTGCAACAAACCACATGAAGCTTAGCCTGCAGCTTCTGGCTACAGGCTATAAATAATTTAAGTGGCATCTTGGTGTAACAAGAAAAACAACAACGGTGTGTTATCGTTGGATCAGACACAGTCATACATTCTTAAATTCTTCAGACTGGGAATACCAGAAAGACCAGTTCATCCTTATTTGACCTCACATTCAGTGTTTGTATCTTTATAAAACTGAGAGAACATTGAAATACTTACTCACGTCATTTTGTGGTCAGTATCAGACATTACTAACACTATAAATTACCTTTGTCAATAAGGTACAATCATAGTGATACTTAGGGGCCGATTCACTAAATTCGAGTGAAGGGTTCGAATTAAAAAAAATTGGAATTTCAAAGTTTTATTGGGCTACTTCGACCATCGAATGGGCTACTTCGACCTTCGACTACGAACGATTCGAACTAAAAATCGTTCGACTATTCGACCATTCGATAGTCGAAGTACTGTCCCTTTAAGAAAAACTTCGACCCCCTACTTCAGCAGCTAAAAGCTACCAAAGTCAATGTTAGCCTATGGGGAAGGTCCCCATAGGCTTGCCTGGGATTTTTTGATCGAAGGATTTTCCTTCGATCGTTGGATTAAAATCCTTCGAATCGTTCGATTCGAAGGATTTAATCGTTCGATTCGAAGGATTTAATCGTTCGATCGAATGAAAAATCCTTCAATCGATCGATCGCAGGATTTGCGCAAAATCGTTCGACTTCGATATTCGAAGTCGAACGATTTTAGTTCCTAGTCGAATATCGAGGGTTAATTAACCCTCGATATTCGACCCTTCGTGAATCGGCCCCTTAATGTGCAACAAAGAAAATTTCAACAATCAAAAACATTTCATAGGGTTTCATAACATATATAGGCCATGGGTTGTGTAACCAACAGAAAACACTCAGCAGTTATTCTTCACTGGTCTAGTGTATTCAGAATAATGAAAGCAATTCTTTTTTTTTGGGTCTGTGTAGGCTATATGGTAATCTTTTAGCAGAAAGTATTAGCGTGATGAATGGCGGAGCTCACCTGTACGTCTGTACCCCAGTAGTCGCCGCTCTCGCGAGATCCCGGTATTTTCCTTACCGGCTTCTACAACACGTCAGTAACCTCGCTTCTGAGCGCTGATCCAAGACAGGGGAGACTTAGATAATATCAATTTCGGCTTCTTTATTTAAGCACACATAGTCAAAATTATAGCAGTGGGGTGCAACAACTAACGCATTTCGTGCCTGCAACTCGGCACTTCCTCTGCATAACTCTGAGGAAGTGCCGAGTTGCAGGCATGAAACGCGTTAGTTGTTGCACCCCACTGCTGTAATTTTGACTATGTGTGCTTCAATAAAGAAGCCGAAATTGATATTACCTAAGTCTCCCCTGTCTTGGATCAGCGCTCAGAAGGGAGGTTACTGACGTGTTATATGGTAATCTTTGCCTATGCAATTAGTAAAATGACACAGAACATAAATAAAACGGAACTAATGAGGTTTATGAGAAACAAATTCGAAAGAGAAATAAAGTGCCTTTAAGTAAAGGATATTCTCAAATTCACATTCTTTTCACATATCAAGGAAGGTCCTTAGTTATTCATTCAGTTGATAGATAACCATCTAAGCTACTATCAAAATCTACCCACACACCAGCCACATCCATGGTAGCAGTGTAGTAACAGGATGTAGTAATACATAGACAAATATAGTAACATCTCTTTACAAGCATTCACAGTGTCCATGGAAGCTGAACTAATTGGCCGCTGCTCAGTCATGTCAGGCATCATGCATTGCTATCTTATTTGGACACCTTTATGTGGACAATTGGTGCACAATAAACCTGTGCTGCTGCTGAATGGCACACTGTTGTCATTTAGACACAGGGAATGAATCAGGATTATAAAAGTACTGCCATGGACACTGTATCTTGAAATACTGCCCTATGGTTGGAGACTCAATTGAAGCAACAAAGTACATTCTTTGGCACTGGGTTGCATGGGCACTTCATTTCAGGCCCGGACTGGCAATCTGTGGGTTCTGGCAAATGCCAGAGGGGCTGCTATAAGGTCCAATAGAAAGTCAGTATTTAGTGGGCTGGTGGGGGTTGTTTGGGCCTCTATGTGGGCTGATTGGGCCTCTGTGTATCTAAAATGTAAAGGCCTATTTTAATTCTCAGTCCGGACCTGCTTCATTTCGGATTTGGAACTTGGTATTTGGAATTTCCAGGTGAGAAATTTCTTTCAGACCTGGAGAGGCACGCAGGCCCAAGCCAAGCCAGCTGGGCCTCCTAGGCAACCCAGCCGGCCACTTCGCTCACTCCTCGGCACATGGGTCTCACACAAAGACACAGGTCCAGTTCAGGGGTAGGCAAAAGAAGAGGTCCATTCCTGGTGCCCCCACTTCATTGTGCCATAGACACGTGCCTGTTCTGCATACCCCTAGTTCCATCCCTGGAGGTGCGAATCATGCATTCTTATTGGTTTGAGACAGTATCATTTCTTCCCATATCACAATACTAAAGACCTACAATTCTAAGACTTTGACATCATAGCAAAAAAAAAATAGCCTTCAAGGGAATCCTTCAAAGCAATGTTCAATAATTTTTGAATTTGTCGCTGCTGCCCTTGAAGGGGTATATCATATATTTTTGAACATTGTGTACCTCTGCTGCTATATGATGCTTTTTGATTGCCCTTGTGATATTAGACAACAACACTTGGCAACACTTTTTGCTGTCTTTTTGTAAGGCATATATATACCCAGCAATGGGTGGTGGACTCACACTTAAATCTTTATTATTGGTAACCTTTCTAATATATAGCACTTGACATTAAACATCATTCACATCAACCCTGCCCCAGAAGTGCTTTAAGTCTATGGTCCCAATCACATTCACACACATGCCCTAACTCGAATCTTTTTGGCCTGATTACATATTTGCAACTCCTAAAAAAATAAACAGTGACCAATGACAAATGTATTTTTTATGCTGGTAACAGTTAAGAGTTACCTCTTAATTTAATTAATATAGCTATGTATATTTATAATGAATTATTCACTCCAATGTTGTTTCTCGTGTCTGTACTATTAGGGAGTTAATTATGAAAATCCGAGGAAAAAGTTCTCACAATTTACTGAAAATGACTCCGACCAAATCTGCATGGATTTTTCACCCTATTTATCAATAAATTTTACTAAAAATTTCTTGGGCGGGAAGAACTTGATACAATCGTTAAAAAATCTGAATACCGTGACTTTTTCGGATTTGATGCCCAATACTGCATCTTTTTCAATTTGAAGCAAGAATACCGCAACTTTTACAAAAACCGCAACTCATGTCTTTGGGACATCTGCCATTAACTTCTTCATGAACTCAGCAGGTCTGAGTTCGAATTGTTTTTTATTCGGACTTTTAATACCATATTTTTAATAACCTTTAATAAATCTGGGATAAAAAATTCATAGACGGAAGTGAAACAATACTGTAAAATCCCACTGGTTATAGTAATGGAATATTGACTTCTTGAGAAAAATTGGCAATCTCAATGTTCGTCTCCCCATGCCTCATCATAAATAATAACATTTCATCGTAGTCTCTTTTAAAAAGCAAAACTGAGTCAGCCAATTGCGCACATTTTATCCTTTCTCCAAATGAGAGTATTTACTCCATAGATAAAATATATTTAACACAGCTTTCTGTGCAAGTACAATAAAGGTATTGTAAGTAGTTATGCATAACATGGATTGTCATAGAGATTTAAAAGAAACCCAAGTCAAGGCAACAGGAAAATGTACTGCAGAGAGAGAGGAGACAGGTGTGGTGGAAGCTTTCAACGCAGTCCACAGTGTCAGAATTTCCTACGCTAGAATGGCAACCCAAGGAAGCCTGACATTCTTAGTGGAATGACTCATGATTCATGCAGGTTACTCATCCTTATTACTTCTCTTGGGGGTCTGAAACACCTTGTACTGAAGAGGCATAACACTGCACAGAAATCAATTTTACTGCAATTATTCAAAGTAGATATATATATATATACAGTGGTGTGCAAAACTATTTGCCCCCTTCCTGATTTCTTATTCTTTTGCATGTTTGTCACACAAAATGTTTCTGATCATCAAACACATTTAACTATTAGTCAAAGATAACACAAGTAAACACAAAATGCAGTTTTTAAATGAGGGTTTTTATTATTTAGGGAGAAAAGAAATCCAAATCTACATTTTCATGTGTGAAAAAGTAATTGCCCCCTGAACCTAATAACTGGTTGGGCCACCCTTAGCAGCAATAACTGCAATCAAGCGTTTGCGATAACTTGCAACGAGTCTCTGGAGGAATTTTGCCCCACTCATCTTTGCAGAATTGTTGTAATTCAGCTTTATTTGAGGGTTTTCTAGCATGAACCGCCTTTTTAAGGTCATGCCACAACATCTCAATAGGATTCAGGTCAGGACTTTGACTAGGCCACTCCAAAGTCTTCATTTTGTTTTTCTTCAGCCATTCAGAGGTGGATTTGCTGGTGTGTTTTGGGTCATTGTCCTGCTGCAGCACCCAAGATCGCTTCAGCTTGACTTGACGAACAGATGGCCGGACATTCTCCTTCAGGATTTTTTGGTAGACAGTAGAATTCATGGTTCCATCTATCACAGCAAGTCTTCCAGGTCCTGAAGCAGCAAAACAACCCCAGACCATCACACTACCACCACCATATTTTACTGTTGGTATGATGTTCTTTTTCTGAAATGCTGTGTTACTTTTACGCCAGATGTAACAGGACGCGCACCTTCCAAAAAGTTCAACTTTTGTCTCGTCGGTCCACAAGGTATTTTCCCAAAAGTCTTGGCAATCATTGAGATGTTTTTTAGCAAAATTGAGACGAGCCTTAATGTTCTTTTTGCTTAAAAGTGGTTTGCGCCTTGGAAATCTGCCATGCAGGCCGTTTTTGCCCAGTCTCTTTCTTATGGTGGAGTCGTGAACACTGACCTTAATTGAGGCAAGTGAGGCCTGCAGTTCTTTAGATGTTGTCCTGGGGTCTTTTGTGGCCTCTCGGATGAGTTGTCTCTGCGCTCTTGGGGTCATTTTGGTCGGCCGGCCACTCCTGGGAAGGTTCACCACTGTTCCATGTTTTTGCCATTTGTGGATAATGGCTCTCACTGTGGTTCGCTGGAGTCCCAAAGCTTTAGAAATGGCTTTATAACCTTTGAAATTGAACTCAGGTGTGATAAACCACAGTTAAGTTATTTTTTAACAAGGGGGGCAATCACTTTTTCACACAGGCCCATGTAGATTTGGAGTTTTTTTCTCCCTTAATAACGTAAACCTTCATTTAAAAACTGCATTTTGTGTTCAATTATGTTATCTTTGACTAATAGTTAACGGTTTTTGATGAGCAGAAACATTTAAGTGTGACAAACATGCAAAAGAATAAGAAATCAGGAAGGGGGCAAATAGTTTTGCACACCACTATATATATATATATTATTTATAAATACCTATAATAAAAAATCTGCAAAGTTGGGGTTGGGTAGTATTGGGGACAGTGTCACTTCTAGAATCTGCTGTTAAATTATTGTTAGCACGTGATTATTTGGCTGCAAGTTACAGTAGGTGCGTCTGTTGACAAGAGTGTTGAGGGACCCCCTGGAGCTACTGCCACATTTAAGGTAGGGGTAACTTTAGGGTTCCCATTGTCAATAGGATGTGGCCATCTGCATCTAATAGCTGCACAAAATCCATCTCACTGCTGATATTTTATACTGCCAAACACTTTAGAATACAAGTCAAAACAATCCCCATTTATACACATACACGCATTTTCTGAGACTCTGTCCTCTTTCTTGTAAAGCCCATGCCTATTTAGGGTCCACTATTACTGTGACTAATTACTGTGACTTCCTAATTACTAGGAAGTATGGCATAATTGTCCAGGACCAGTAATCCATAGCAACCAATCAGCAAGAAGTATTTACTGGTCATCTGTTTAAAAGCAAAGATATTATTGGTTGCTATATGTTACTGCTCCCGGGAAAACTTAGTGGGGCTCATTTATCAGTGTTGGGCAAATTTGCCCATGGGCAGTTACTTATTTCAACCAATCAGTGATTAGCTGTTTAAAGTCAGCTGCAAGTAGAACAATAAATGCAGCAATTGGCTACTGCTCATGGGCAAATGTGCCCAGTGTCAATAAATGACCCCCAGTGTCTTTTATTACATATGGGGGAAAGAGTTTAGAGGCTTGCGCAGGCCTGGACTGGCAATCTGTGGGTTCTGGCAAATGCCAGAGGGGCTGCTATAAGGTGCCTCTGGGGCTGATTGGGCCTCTGTGTACCTGAAATTCCAGGGCCTATTTTAATTCTCAGTCCGGACCTGGGCTTGCGGTACATGGGTCTTTTTAGCACTGTTACAGAGTTGTAGTAATCATGGGAATAACAGTAGGTTCAGATTGGCCTTTCAGGGTAACAGGAGCTTCCCGAAAAAACCCTGGTCTTAGTAGAACCTTTCCCCTTTCTGGAGCACAGAGTATTAATGCTTAATGAACTACCCTTTCCAGGTTCTAATGGTGTTTTCATTTATTCCCAGCAGTATTCCAGTGTTTTCCCCCAAATTGAATGTGTAAAATATTCAGATGCGGCAGGAAACGCATTATCCAGAAAGCTCTAAATTATGGGAAGATCTTCTCTTATAGACTTAATTAAAATTGCATAAGCCAAAATGTTAAAAACAATTTCCTTTTTTTCCTGTAAATAATAGTAATAGTATAATAATAATAATAATAATAATAATAATAATAATAATAATAATAATAATAATAAAACAGCACCTTGATCTTGATCCCAGCTAAGAGAATTCTATTGGGATTATTTATTTATCTAAATTTAGATAAATATTATCTAAATTACTTTCATGAAGACTTAAGGAATGGAGATCCGAATTATAGGAAGACCCCTTATCTGGGAAACCCTATGTCCGAGCATTCTGCATAATAGGTCCCATACCTGTATAATCTCTTCTAAATGTAATGTTTCATGCAAGGTGCTTGGGAAAGCCAAAGAGAAAGAAACAAAAGAGTTTGTTCGGGGCTCTGTGATGGGGTCAGGGAAACATGCCCAATAAAGTATAACAATATACATACCTCCCAACTGTCCCATTTTTTTGAAGGGACAGACTCTCTTTTGACAGCTAAACCCGCAGTCCCTCGATTGTACTGGAAAGTACAGTTTTTCTCTGCACTGAATAGCCAGAAAATTTAATTAGCTTTTGGCAGAGAGCTCAGAACAGCCTCAGCTGCATATAAGATACTTTAGTAACAATTTTGAGATAAGCAAATAAGTAATTGTAACAATATAAGATAGAAGTTAGACTCAAAGCTTAAAGGGCAATTCACCTTCATTAACAAAACTGTAATAACTGGAAAAAAAACACAGAAAGAGGTTAAAAGAAATTCGCCACTCTACGTGCAGCAACTTTTTTGTCCCTCTTTTTATTTCCAAAATGTTGGGAGGTATGAATATATAAGACTGATAGGGTGAGTTTCTCCAGAAAAAATTGTGTAAAAGTGTAAATGGGTGTAATAAGTGGTATTCCAAACCCTAGAATAAACCCCAATGTCCCAGTCATGGCTCACGCTTCTGCCTATAGCAGCTGCCTTTGGCTTTGAGAGGAGCCCTCCTCTACTCAGATGCCACCAGGGCTTAAAGTGAAAGGACCAGGGAGAAATTTCTGGGTAGTCAAGGGAAGCGTAATGTATACAGGAGGAACGGGGAACAGAAAATAAAGTCATGGAACAGGCTGTGACAGTACCAACCAGACAGGGCAGTACAGGATCAGGAGCCAGGAGCATAGTCAGAATAAATAGGCCGGAACAGTACCAGTCGGACAGTGTAGTACAAAATCAGAAGTGCAGTTAGGATAAGCAGGCCGGGGTCAAAACCAATCAGTAACACGATACAAAGTCAGGATCCAGAAGAGTGGTCAAACAGGCATGGGTCGGTTCAGGCAGCGATACTGCAAGGTCAAAACAAGCAAAGGTCAGGAACAGAAAATCAGACAAGAATAACACCCAGCAACTATTAGGAAATAGACCTAAGTTGGGCAATGAGTCAGTGCAGTGTAGGGGCTTTTTTAGCCAGACTAATGGTGGCCATACATGGAGAGATTCGCTCGTTTGGCGATGTTGCCAAACGAGCGGATCTCTCTCCGATATGCCCACCTTGAGGGCCCCCTAGGGCCCAACGATCGGATCCTAACGATTGGTAACGAGCATTCAGATCGCGAGACCGCATCAACGAACAGATGAGGCCGCGATCCGACTGGATTTTTTGTCCCATCCGATAGAGATCTGCCCGAATTTCGGACAGATCTCGATCTGGGAAGCCCGTCGGGGGGCCCCATACACCGGCCAATAAGCTGCCAACAGCTTTTATCGGCCCGTGTATGGCCACCTTAAGTCCTGTGGCCAGATTGGCAACAGGTGAAACAAGCACATGCTTACTTGCAGTTACAAAGCATAGCCATAAGATTGAACCAGGACTTTAGATGTCTGCTCACATAAAGCAGTGGTAATGCAAACAGCACAGGACCACCAGATCCCTGGTTCAGCTCCCTAGTATTTCGGATGGTACTGCAGAATTTCAGTTAACTAGACCATAGACACAACACTGTATTCATGCTGTCAGTGCTCCCTTCTGTGCGGCCTCAATACCGGCTCCTGGGGAGAATCTTCCTGCAGATCCAGATGGATTACATGCTTCAAAAGACATTTCCGTCGGATGGCAAGAGGAGCAATAAACAATATTAACAGTTGGATACACCTGCCCATCATATTAATAGCACAAAGTAGATTTAACAAGAAACAGTCTTGTTACATAGAAATACTATATAGGGAAATAAACCAGTGTTAGAGAAAGTGAAAACTGAGAAACACTTCCTTTTATATATTTTAGATATTTTCCGCCTGATTCCTGTGTCTGGGTCCTTTTTTATCGAAATGTCTTTAAAGGGGTTGTTCACCTTTAAATTAACTGTTAGTATGATTTAGAGAGTGGTATTCTGAGACAATTTACAACTGATTTTCATTTTTTACTAAATGTATTTTTTGAGTTATCTATCTTTTTATTCAGCAGCTCTTCACTTTTCACTTTCAACAGTCTGGTTACTTGGTTCCAAATTACCCTAGCAACCATGCACTGATTTGAATAAGAGACTGGAATTTGAATAGGAGAAGCCTCAATATAAAGATGAGTAATAGAAAGTAGCAATAACAATAAAGGTGTAACATTATGGAGCATTTGCTTTTTAGATGGGGTCAGTGACCCCCATTTGAAAACTGAAAAGGGTCAAAAGCAGAAGACAAACAATTCAAAAACTAAGGCCAATTGAAAAGTTGCTTGGAATTAGTAATTCTATAACATACTAAAAGTTAACTTAAAAGTGAACCACCTCTTTAAAAAGAAAGAAAGTGCAAAATGTACTGAGCCTGTCTTTTGCCATCCCATTAGTCAGTGCTGCTTATAGAAATACATAGGCGGCAAAAGCATCTTTATCCAGTTTAGCATCATGTTTAACAAACTGTGTTAACAGGAAATGTGTATGTTGTTGCACTTGCCAGCCCAGTAACACAGTGTCCATCTGAGCAACAGGAAATGTGTATGTGGTTGTACCTGCCAGTCCATCGATAGGACCCTTCTCAGTATCAGACAGGGGTAGTCAGGGCCCACCAAAAAACTCAAACAAAGAGCTTACCACTAGAGTCCTACACAGGTCCAATTGGGCAGACCCACGCCTGACCCAGACCCACAGACCTGCAAGCCGACCGCACCCGCCACCCACTAGGCCCCGCTACCCAGACCCACTACCCGACTCACCCGGAAAACAGGTTGCTTACCCGGCACCTGGCGAAAGTCAGGAGTGACGTCACTTTTTAACCTGAAGTGACGTCACTTTTAACCAGAAGTGGCATTGCACTGGACCCTATTATGCTAGGTATGGAAATAACCACAAACTCAGGAGAGGGTAGGAGAGACCAGTCCTGCAACATAGCTGGGTACCCAGAGGGATACGTTACCCGCGGATTACCCGCACAATCAGGCACTCAGAAATTTCTGCCCAAATCCCGACCACCTTGTATGTATTCCACGGGTACCCGACCCAGTGCAGGACTCTACTTATCCCCCTGCTGATTACCATCCCCAGTACCATGCTATTCCACTCTCTGCTGCCAATGTCGCCCACTAGGCCCATCAGGACCGGAACCCACTGGGTTTTTTCCCCAATGTCCAGACAGGCTGGATTGACCCTGGTCTTGCTTTGCAGAATTTCTCTATGACTCCAGCTGCTGTGAACTCACTGTCAGCTTTCTCAGCCAACTAATAATGCCAGTTGTTCACCCATCTCAAGGAAGATGAAGTGCTGGGTACCATGTCGGTGCTAATAATATAAATATATGCATATTGGCTTTTCATGTTCTTCAGTTTCCCCTGACCAGCCTGTGAATGAGTAGAGAAGGTGGAAAGTCTGACAGAGTAATGTGAGGACATGCCATGTGGGGACTGAGCAAGAGAGGAAGAAACAAAGCCCCCCTGTCTGCTTCAGTGCAGGTTAGAGCGTGTTCCCACAGTGCATTCCACAAACGTCTTGAAGTGCCAGGATTTCTAGGAACCTCAGAGCTAACGGATTTCGCTGTACATTCACTTTCAGCTTAAAAGCAGTGACACAGGCAATATTTACTTTTATCAACAGGGGAGACAAATAATTGGCCTGAAGTACCTTCCAGCTGTGCGAACACTTGGCTTTCACTCCCATATGTGCAGACTAAAAATTACTTTCATAGCTGCTTACATGGCAATAAAAGGGACTTGCTGGGGGGGGGGAAACTTCATGAAGAGAGCCATCTGGCTTTTAGTGAATCCCGAGGTCAGTTCAGATTCTTGTTTACTGGGTGAAGTCACAGGAAATGGAAAAAGAAGTGCAAGTTTCCTCTTTAGCACAGAACAGCTTTAACAAAAACACTGCGAAGGTCTGCTGAAAAGTTCAGTCCCAATCATTTCTCCTTATCTTCATCAGTCCCTTTCCAGAGACAGTTATCCCCACTGCTACTGTAGGCACCATCTCTCCCTACTATACCTGCTATCCCACAGTCACACTCCCTTCCCAGAGACTATTATCCACTGTTACTATAGGCACCATCTCTCCCTACTATACCTGCTATCCCACAGTCACACTCCCTTCCCAGAGACTATTATCCACTGTTACTATAGGCACCATCTCTCCCTACTATACCTGCTATCCCACAGTCACACTCCCTTCCCAGAGACTATTATCCACTGTTACTATATAGGCACCATCTCTCCCTACTATACCTGCTATCCCACAGTCACACTCCCTTCCCAGAGACTATTATCCACTGTTACTATAGACACCATCTCTCCCTACTATACCTGCTATCCCACAGTCACACTCCCTTCCCAGAGACTATTATCCCACTGTTACTATATAGGCACCATCTCTCCCTACTATACCTGCTATCCCACAGTCACACTCCCTTCCCAGAGACTATTATCCACTGTTACTATAGGCACCATCTCTCCCTACTATACCTGCTATCCCACAGTCACACTCCCTTCCCAGAGACTATTATCCCACTGTTACTATAGGCACCATCTCTCCCTACTATACCTGCTATCCCACAGTCACACTCCCTTCCAAGAGACTATTATCCCACTGTTACTATAGGCACCATCTCTCCCTACTAAACCTGCTATCCCACAGTCACAGTCCCTTCCCAGAGACTATTATCCACTGTTACTATAGGCACAATCTCTCCCTACTATACCTGCTATCCCACAGTCACACTCCCTTCCCAGAGACTATTATCCACTGTTACTAAAGGCACAATCTCTCCCTACTATACCTGCTATCCCACAGTCAAACTCCCTTCCCAGAGACTATTATCCCACTGTTACTATAGGCACCATCTCTCCCTACTATACCTGCTATCCCACAGTCACACTCCCTTCCCAGAGACTATTATCCACTGCTACTATAGGCACCATCTCTCCCTACTATACCTGCTATCCCACAGTCACACTCCCTTCCCAGAGACTATTATCCCAGTGTTACTATAGGCACCATCTCTCCCTACTATACCTGCTATCCCACAGTCACACTCCCTTCCCAGAGACTATTATCCCACTGTTACTATAGGCACTATCTCTCCCTACTATACCTGCTATCCCACAGTCACACTCCCTTCCCAGAGACTATTATCCCACTGTTACTATAGGCACCATCTCTCCCTACTATACCTGCTATCCCACAGTCACACTCCCTTCCCAGAGACTATTATCCACTGTTACTAAAGGCACCATCTCTCCCTACTATACCTGCTATCCCACAGTCACACTCCCTTCCCAGAGACTATTATCCCACTGTTACTATAGGCACCATCTCTCCCTACTATACCTGCTATCCCACAGTCACACTCCCTTCCCAGAGACTATTATCCCACTGTTACTATAGGCACCATCTCTCCCTACTATACCTGCTATCCCACAGTCACACTCCCTTCCCAGAGACTATTATCCCACTGTTACTATAGGCACCATCTTTCCCTACTATACCTGCTATCCCACTGTCACACTCCCTTCCCAGAGACTATTATCCCACTGTTAGTGTAAAAGCCTTAATATAACACACACATATATAGCCAAGGGTGTTTCTGCATAGTGATTGTTATTTACACAATGTCCAATGCACAAGAGGACTGCAATTTAGCACAGTTATTGCATTGCATGCAAGATGGCTAACTGCACTGACAATAGCATGAATGGTGTTGAAGCAGGGGTTATTGAGTAAGCAAAGGATGCCCAGTGCAGTAACAAAATAATTTGTCCTGCTTTTGGCTTATAAAGGTGCAAGATGAATATTACCTATTTTTAGAGCAGGGCATTGTCCTGAGCCCCAAGCATTCTAGAAGTCCATTGGGGAAGAGGGGAAAGTAAATAAGAACTGTCAACTACAGCTGGAAGCTTGCAGGTTTGACATCCCTGATTTATGTAACCTGCTTCCCCAACAGATACTAAGGGTTCCATTTTTTCCAACTTTGGCCTCAACATATATGAGTTTAAATTAAGTTTACAGTCCATACATAAAAATATATATAATCTATTTAAAGAAACAGCATATATATTTTCTCTTTAGTGCCAGAAAAACAGATGTCATACTGAATAAAGTAATGTTGTTGTTATTCCACATGTTTCCTGGAAATCCCAGCAGTTAAATTGTTGCCAGAAAGACACTGAAAGGGCTTCAGTTACATCCATTGAGATTCAAAGATAATCCTGACTCGTATTTGCAAAACTGTCCATTTTCTCCACATATGCAATATTTTAATAGAGAAATATGCTCTGGTACGACAAGTAAGCTGGAAAACAGGTATTCCGGGATTTGTGCTTACTGTTTACTTTCTAAGTTAGTTAAAAATTCTTCCCAGATAGAGTTCATAAGGTTCATTGTTCTATATTCAATTACCTAGAGGGACTAGATTTACCAACTGCCCCAAGCAATGGTTTAACCATTTTGATATTCTAATGTAGTCCACAGTTACCTGTTCTTAAGTATTTTATTCTTCTAATTTATTTACACAGCACAGACATATTCAAAGAATGCTTTAAAATTGCACAATTCACATTAGTCCCTTCTCCAATGGAATGTACAGTCTAAAAGGGCACAGTGAACTAAACATTAAGCCGTCCATGGTGAACACCTTCTTTACCCCCAAAATGAAGCACAAGGATCTGCGCTTTCCCCATTAATACAGCACTCCTTGTGTTTGTCAGTGTTGTAATCATTATGGGCAGACTGGCAAAGGCCTGTTGGCATCCAAGAAAATCAAGAAGAATTTTGATCTTTTAAATTAGAAATTTAAATTGGCAGGTAACATTATTACCTTATTATTACTATTGTTTCACTTAAGGGGATAAGTGCTTCTTCTAGCTCTTTACTCTTTGAACTCAATCATTATCTCCCTTGTTCAAAATGATTATTTATATCTATAATAGATAAGGTTTATATATTTTTAATTATGGCTTACCGAGTACAGGTTTTCCCAAAAAAAAAAAAAAATGGCAGGCATTTTGTCTTAACATTGTTCCCATCACAAAAAAAGGCAGCCTTATTGAAGAAGTAGTATTTTGAGTGAAGTAAGAAAGATTTTGAGGAACTAGAATATCATCTCCATAAGTGAAGGACTGAGGTACATCAATAGCTAGAAAAGGGAGTGTGGCTGGAAGGCAAATACTGCATGGACTAGCCAAGACCTTCATGCAGATTTTAACCAAACTCTGGTAAGGATGTTGGTGGAATAGAGTGGATTATAGAGCTTCAGGTAACTTCAAATGACAACATTTTTATTGTGGAACAAAGTCCACATCTTTTTAACAAGAGTCTACTGTAAGAGCTGTTTACACTGTTTTACTATAAGAGAGTTTATATTATGCCATCAAAATAACAATGACCCAGGAATATGGGACACCCCTAAAAAACAGGCACCTAAAGGTTAGGTAAACTTCCCCTTTCAGTATTTTGAAACCTCGTTTGTATTACAGTGCTACTGTAGTTCTAGTCTATAAAGTGCAGTACTGTTCTTACCACTGGTAGAAAAGTATTTTCCTAAATAATGAAAGCAGCAGGTAATTTCATGTACTATTATCGCTGTTCTAAACCTGTTTTGAACTAAAGAGAGAATGAGATGCAATTTCAGAATCAATGCTTATATAATGAAGAAACTGTGCTGTATACTGAAAAAATGTAAAAATGAAAGGGCCAAATGGTGGCATTATATTGTAGAACATAACTTTCAAGGAAGGTATTCTGAGAAATTTTAATTTATGCCATTATGATGCATGGTAAGATACAGCTGTAGCACAGAATTGCCCTATCTTCTATAAATGCTTTCTGGGAACTATCAGACTCTATTACACTTTGTCCAAAGTGTATCCATCAGAGGCATACCACAATGAATGGAGTCTTGATTACAGTTTGCATGATTGTCACACAGCTAGGCATAGGGGTCAGAATTAAACATTCAGACAAACTGTCCAAGTCTTAAGGCTATGTACCCACAGATATTTGTACCCTTGATCAAGGTGTAGTATGTTCCTTGTTTTAAGCTGAAACGTTGAACCTGAAGCTAATGGTACCAACACAGAAGGGGAAACAGATAGATGGTGGTTGATGGTAGCCCAAAAACAAACACATTACCAGTGGCAGACACATTTAGATGTTACAAGACAAACCTAAGTAAATATGGCTCAAGCAGTGTCTTTAACAGTTTCGCAAAAATATGGTAGCAAGCTGTTCCCTGTGACCCCCACACAGGACCGCCATCAGAAATCGCAGGGCCCCATACGACAAAATTTCCTGGGCCCCCTGGGCTGCATCCACTGCAAGCCCCACCTACAGGTCCGCCCTCCCCACAGGTCCGCTCCCCACCACACAGTAAAAAAACAAAAAAAATATTGGTGGCTAGTAAAAAATAAAAAGATATTGGTGGTCAGGGCCCCCCATAAAAAAACATTTGTGGGCAGGGCCCCCCATTAAAAAATATTGGTGGCTAGGGCCCCACGAGAAAAAAATAATTGGTGGCCAAAATTGGTGGCCAGCCCCCCCCCACATTATGAGAAAATTGGTGGCCAGGGCCCCTTAAACGTCCATGCCTTCCCGAAGTCAGCAGCTCTCAGAAAGATGGGGGGCCTGGCTAATCAAGTAAGTGTTGCATGGCCGGGCCCCCCTTACCCTCGGGCCCCCTACAACTCTCCCCCCTGATAGCTGCCCTGCCCCCACATATGCTCAATCTAGGAATAAACTAAAAATGAAACAGGAGTTTACAGAAAAGTGTGCATGTAGTCTATATCAAGTACATTATGTTGTGATAGTTTCAGATGAGGATAAAAAGCTCTGCTATATTCATAATCATCATCGTTGTCATCTAGCAAGTGTAGGTCTTCCAGTTTCAGCTAAATCATCAGTAAGTATCTCCAAGTAGTAGTGCACTAACTGAGCCTTTCACATAAAGTGTAACTGAGCTTGCTATGTGTCTGGTGAGACTCCTAAGGGGATCCTAAGGGATCATTTACAAATGGTTGCAAAGGGTGCAATGTGCAAATAACAGCACAAGCCATCATGTTTTTCTCAATTTGTACCGTGTCCCACCACATGCTCCCACAGATTCAGGTCCTTGTGTTCCAGTATGGAATGCAATAAAGACCTGTGCCTTCCAGGTGAATACATAAGTCTACGCTTCAACCTGGTGCAAGGTGCTGCTCGTAGCTATGCCCCTGACACAAGTGCTCAGTATATAAGCACTAAGAAGCAGGCTTGGACTGGCAATATGAGCATTCTGGCAAATGCCAAAGGAGCTGCTGTAGGATGACAGTCATTATTTATTGGGCTAGTGGGGGCTGTTTGGGTCTCTGTGTACCTGAAATACACGGCCTATTTTAAATTCCAGTCCAGGCCAGCTAAGGAGAGTTATAGTGTGCCCCTTTAGTGCTCGTGCTTCCAGGGCATTTTTAATTACAGGGCTCCCTTCAGGGCCAGATTTTGCCTGTGGGCGCCTCATGGTCGGCCTCATCCAGCACCACTGGCGCATGCCTGCCCACACCCGTGCCCCCCTCAGGATGGCGAGCAGGCAGGTATCCTCCACAATCTGAAGCCTCCCTAGAATGGAGCACAGAGGGGTCAGGAGGAGCAGGAAGATCTGCGCTCCTAGGCCCCAGAATTCCCCACATGCGTGCTGTCACCTTAGGCCTGGGCCTTTGTGGCCTTGCCTGGCCACCTTGCTTCTGTGTGCCCTGTACTTTGCACTTGGACACAATTCATCTAATCAGGCTGAATGCAAGGACATATACAATACATGTACAGGAGCTAAAAAAGAATACTGTACAAATGCTCACAATTTTGCATCTACTTTAGCTCTTTGAACTTGCCCTTGCATTTGTAAATGAGTCTCTCTGTATATCTCCCAAGCAAGGAAAACACCTACAATGTACAATCACATCTAGTAAAAACGTGATAAAACTAGGGATGCACCGAATCCACTATTTTGGATTCGTCCTTTGTGAAAGATTCGGCCGAATACCGAACCAAATCCTAATTTGCATATGCAAATTAGGGGTGGGAAGGGGAAAACATTTTTGCTTCCTTGTTTTGTGACAAAAAGTCACGCGATTTCCCTCCCCACCCCTAATTTGCATTAAATTGGATTCGGTTCGGCCGAGCAGAAGGATTCGGCTGAATCCGAATCCTGCCGAAAAAGGCCGATTCCTGAACCGAATCCTGGATTCGGTGCATCCCTAGATAAAACATCTTCCCACTGTGCAATTAGTGTTGTTACCATTCATTTAGCCATCAAACCAACACAAACTGTACCTTAATTATATATCCCCATATTTCCCCTTATTCTGTAGGTGTTACTTATTGCTGAACAATTTATTATCACATCCTCAAAATTAATTTCACTAAATTTAGTTAAACTGTATGTGCATTTATTTTTAGCAGAACAGATTTCACTTTATGGCTTAGCCCATGTTCCAAACTTTTTCTTAATCTTCCAGCTGGCAAACTTCCTTATGCTTCAAAACTGTCATCTCCCCTTTCCTCCTATTGTTATGTGTTGGTCCTTGAAGTAACCACTGCTTCCTGCAACACACACCCATGGCTGAAATATATTATTTGCTTCAATCACCAATGCCTTAGAGAAGCAATTCCAAAACTATGAGACTTACCCCTGAGGTGGTTCCAGACCAAAGTTTGTGGGCAGCACTACAACACATATTGATATTAGTTTAGAATGCTTCTTTGCTGTGCAAGATAGTTTTAGAACACCAGTCTGAAGGTCCTTAATGGTGAGATACGGGGTGAACAATTTTTAAATGTCTATGAACTCTGGTTGGCTGATACAGCAGTGTTTTCTTATTTCTGAACTTGAAGGATTCGGGGGTTCGGCCGAATCCAAAAAAGTGGATTCGGTGCATCCCTACATGAAAGCCCAAAGACTGCTTACTTAGAGAACAAGTTTCCTAATTTTCCTCTTTAATGCTGCATTACTGTGTCATCCTTCATATGTTTTAAAACAGTTCTTTTCAACTTTTGAAGTGTGCTAAATATCTAACACCATCCTGTTTGCTCGTTGTATTGTAATAAATTGTCAGGGATGCCACATAAAGAAATCTGTGAAGACCTTGGGAACACAGAGGGTCAAAATAATTCCTGTACAAATTGAACTACTCAAACTTTCCTTTACAATCTCTTTTTCACTTTCAAAAGCTTCAGGTCTAGTAAGCCATATCAGTTATTCTTAAAGGGATACTGTCATGGGAAAAAACATTTTTTTAAAAATGAATCAGTTAATAGTGCTGCTCCAGCAGAATTCTGCACTGAAATACATTTCTAAAAAGAGCAAACAGATTTTTTTATATTCAATTTTGAAATCTGACATGGGGCTCAACATATTGTCAATTTCCCAGCTGCCCAAGTCATGTGACTTGTGCTCTGATAAACTTCAATCACTCTTTACTGCTGTACTGCAAGTTGGAGTGATATCACCCACCCCCCCCCCCCAGCAGCCAAACAAAAGAACAATGGGAAGGTAACCAGAAAGCTGCCTGATAGATCTAAGAACAACACTCAATAGTAAAAATCCATGTCCCACTGAGACACATTCAGTTACATTGGGAAGAAAAACAGCAGCCTGCCAGAAAGCATTTCTCTCCTAAAGTGCAGGCACAAGTCACATGACCAGGGGCAGCTGGGAAATTGACAAAATGTCTAGCCCCATGTCAGATTTCGAAATTGAACATAAAAAAATCTGTTTGCTCTTTTGAGAAATGGATTTCAGCACAGAATTCTGCTGGAGTAGCACTATTAACTGATGCGTTTTGAAAAAAACATGTTTTCCGATAACAGGATCCCTTTAAGTTAGTATATACTGTTTTAGTAAAGGTAAAATTACGTTACCAAACATCTGATCACTTACTATGCAGTTTTAACCCCCTACCAAACAGGCTCAATTCTCTTTTAGTTAGGACACACTTCATATTCCCTACAATGGCAGCAGATGTTACATGTATCACTGTCTTTATAATACTAATTACTTTTTTGACAGGTGTTTAATGCACAGATGTGTGAAGCCACAATGGGGGTATTTTTGTCCAAACATATTCCAACCTTTTTATGGGGTACTGGATGCAGCTCCCTAAATTTGAAAGGAGTTATCCTTATCAAACTAATATTAAAGTCTCAACCCCTTTCATAACAAATAGATTCTTGTTTGAGATGGAGGCTGTTAAACAGTTTGTACTAAAGAAAAACAGATAAAGTTTTTTGATGTGAAGTTTATAACTTCAGGGAAGTGTACTTTGGCTGATTTGTGCTGAAAGATCATGTTACCTCATGCTACCAGCTGTCACCCCCTAGCTATCCTTGAAGGCTTACAGGTGGACTGATATCTCCATCTCAGGAGACACTGTTCAATTAGGGATGCCTTCCAGCAAAAAGCTATGATGATGTGGAAAAGCTTTTTTAAAGGCTATATTGTGATGAGTTAATGAGATAAGGCAGTGAAAGCATAGTGATATATATGATAGAGAGTATGAAGATTTTCATTCATCCAGGTCATAGTATATCTAGTATAGGTCAATCTAAAAACAACTGGACTTGCTGAGTAATCAAATTCATGTCAAGGTGGAGAGACCATCTCTGAACAGAGGTGGGGGCCTCTGACACCACCTGTCTGCTACATACAATGCTGTTCTAACATCTGTACCCCGGCGGATTCAGAACACTTCACACATCCATTCATGCAACTCTCACAAGTAACACCTGTATCTAGGAGTTGCATGACACATTGGATAATCCTATCACAACTACACAGAATCAACACCTCTGTGAGTTTCTTCAGTTGTCACCCCTTTGAAGAGTTACAATGTGCCATTGTAAATGGATTAGTGGAAGAGTTTATATGCCGAGAACTTCCCACACCAGTCAGTTGAACTGAAGAAGCTGCTCGGATGAGTAGAGAAACGTCTTCAAATCCAGTTGCTCTAGATTTACTTCTACTAGATGTACCATGACATGGTTGAATGAAAACCTTCATATACATTCATTTTTAGGGTTTAGTTTTCCTTTGAATGTCATTCCAAATGTTGGAAAACCATATATATGCTTAGGATATCACATACTTGTCCAAACCCCAGTCTTGGTGCCTTTTGACAATATCAATCCCTTTTATGCTGGAGTTGAGCCTGCAGATACATTTCAACCTCATGGTCGTGTGAAGTTTTTTTTTGAAGACAGGCAGATAACACAGGATCAAAATTAAGACAGGCTGAAATTAGAGTATCCAGAGTTCATACATGGGTTGAGGAACATGTTAAGGTCATAACACAGGATCAACAGAAGCATACAAGTGCCTGCTAGATGAGAATGTCACAGGAACCTGAAAAGGTAAATAACATCTATTTTATCAACTTTCCCTAAAGTTCTTGTAAGTTCTTAGTCCATGTAAGGTCAGTATTCCTCTCTATCATATCTAGTATAGGTCAATCTAAAAACAACTGGACTTGCTGAGTAATCAATGAAGACGTTTCACTACTCATCCGAGCAGCTTCTTCAGTTCAACTGACTGGTGTGGGAAGTTCTCGACATATAAACTCTTCCACTAATCCATTTACAATGGCACATTGTAACTCTTCAAAGAGGTGACATCTGAAGAAACTCACAGAGGTGTTGATTCTGTGTAGTTGTGATAGGATTATCCAATGTGTCATGCAACTCCTAGATACAGGTGTTACTTGTGAGAGTTGCATGAATGGATGTGTGCAGTTTCTTCAGTTCAACTGACTGGTACAGGAAATTCTCTGCATATAAACTCTTCCAATAATCCAATCACAATGGTTCAGTGTAACTATTCAAAGAGGTGACAAGTGAAACTCACAGAGGTTGTGAATGCTGTGTAGTTACTGTGATTGAGTTACCAGTGTGTTATGCAACTCAAAGTGTTACATGTGAGAGTTGCATGAATGGAGGTGTGAAGTTTTGTGAGAGGTGCAGAGGTAAAGATGTAAGAATAGCATTATATGTAGCATATGTTGGCGCTATATAAATACATGTTAATAATAATAATTATATGTAGCAGACAGGTGCTTTGGATAGTTACACTGCACCATTGTGATTGGATTATGGGAAGAGTTTATATGCCGAGGATTTGAACTGAAGAAGATGCTCGGATGAATAGTGAAATGTCTTAAATGATTTATCAGCAAGTCCATTTGCTCTAGATTTACTTCTACTAGATATCAAAAATTTAATATGGCTAGAAATTCCCTATTCTATATACTGTACCAACAACTGTTGAGAAGCTAAGCTTAGGGATCATCCCAAATCATCAAGCATAAAAATAAAATGAGGCTTGTGAGCTGTCAAGTACCAATAATCTTACCCGCATATGTAATATAAGGCACCAAGTTTGCCCAAGAGCAGTAACCCATAGCAACCAATAAGATGCTTGCATTTAAACAGGTGACTAGTAAATTCTACCTGCTGATTGGTTGCTATGGGTTACTGCCCCTGGGCAAACTTAGTGCCTTATATTACATAACCCCATAAATGTTTTATTAATCAGCCTTATATTATGACATTTATTTTATACTGTATGTATTCAGCATATTGTGCGACAGTCCCTAAACTCAGTTACTGACAGCAGCAAAGAGCATGCACAGTGAATCAGCAGAAAGGAAGATGGAGAGCTACTGTCTATGGAGGCACAGATCTTTACAGCTGAAGGGTTGTGTTTGCATTGGGCTGGTATAGAAGCCCAACACATAGGGGCAGCTTTATCAAGGGTCGAAGTGAATTAGGAATTTTAAAAGTAAAAAAATTCAAAATTTGAAGTAATTTTTTGGATACTTCGACCATCGAATAGGATACTACGACTTCGAATTTACTTCAAATTCGATTCGAAGTAAAAATAGTTTACATATTCAACCAGTACTGTCTCTTTAAAAAAAACTTCAACTTCAATATTTCGCCAAATTAAACCTGCAGAATTGCTATATTAGCCTATGGGGACCTTCTACACACTTTTTCCAAGTCTTTACACATCGCTGAAATCCTTTGAATCATTAGATTCAAAGGATTTTAATTCGATCGATCGCCAAAATCTCTGAAAAAACTTCAAAATCAATATTCGAATTCAAAGTATTTAAATTCGATGGTCCAATTTCGAAGTATTTTCAACTTCGAAATTCGACCCTTGATAAATCTGCCCCATAATGTACAATATTTCTGCCTAACTTTAGTTGAGCTTTAGTTATTGTTTTTTTAGTTATTTATCACAGTGCTAAATGGATTGCCCATGACTGATTTCATGCTGGAAATGAAAGAAATAAGGAGGCTAAATTGAAGAAAGTAACAGAACTGAGACAAATTCATTATAAACCATAAAAATACATACTTATTGGCCAAAATACAACACAGCAGAGGACATCAGGTACAGTAAATGTTACAATGTAAGAACATTATGGGCGCACACTCAACACAAAAATGCAATTTAGAGAAAGAGTGGTTTGAAAAAAATTTTTACTTTACTTTTATGCAGAGAAAAAAAGCATTTAACATAGATAACACCATACAAGGCAAAATTTATACAATATTAAAAAAATCGTATGGAATATAACCCACTCATTAGTAATACATAGCAAGCAAGGAACAAGCAAGGAGCGGATACACCTACCAGAAAAATGAGAATGGCCCCAACGTTTCGGCACCAAGGCCTTTGTCAAGGGGATTCTCCTTGACAAAGGCCTTGGTGCCGAAACGTCATTACTGTTCCTAAGCTTTAATATATACTGTACATAAAAATTTTTTTACTTTTGCCATGCTATTGATGTTCACCTTCAGCGTTCCCTCAGGACTGTATCACTAATTACAGGATATAAAACGGAGTATAAAACTGAAAGGTCCTCTCATAAATAAATAGAACACTCAATAAGAAATTTACTATAATATTATGAGTAATATGGTTTTCCCAAAGAGTTTTATGTTTAGGAAATATGAGAAGAGTTTGTATGTCATCCCCGTGTCTACATGATGCAACTGTTTCTTGTAAACTCTTGCAGTTTTCCCAAACCATGTGCCTGGTAAAGCAGGTTAAGGCTGCAAGTTCACTGGAAAAAATGCACTTGATGCTAATACTATTAATCAGAAAATAATATTAAGGACAGAATATTGGTGGTAACCTCTTCTATTGTGTTGTTGGCTCTCTAGCAATCTCTGGGTCTGTTATCAGGGGCTCCAGCAGTTTCTCTGTCTGCTGTCAGGATCTCCAGCAGTCTCTGGGTTTTAATTAAATTTTAAGTGTAACAGTGTAGATAAATGAAAGGATTCTGTAAGTGGGTTGCAAAAAAAATGCAGTTCATGCTAGCTCTGAAGCTTGATTGGAAACTTATGGTATTCAGTTTTCCCTAACAAATTTATAGATTTCGTTTAATTGTTTATTGAGTATATGGTTATTGATTAATTATTTAATTTGTCAACATTTCAGTTGCTGTCTTGTGACGGTTCTCACTCAAATCATAGGGTATTTTATAGGTTATATGGGCAACATGTTGGCCCAGAGCATTGCTGAGGTCCTCCGTTGTTGTGCATGTGCTCCCTGTGTTTATTTGGGTTTACCTCCAGTCAGTCCTATTAACTACTTTCTAATAAAAATGATAAAATGATAGTGTGTGTGAATGTGATAGCAAACAAGTCAAACCTACACGGATAATTTGGGAGTCACATTGTTTTCCCCTCCCCCTCCCCTAGTCATCAGTCATAAATACATAGTCATCAGCTCCCTGTAATTTGCTTCCAAATTACAGTTGACACCCACCATAACAAAGGACTGAGACATACTGCATTAGTTCAGAAAACAGTCAGTGCTGGCCCCAATGCACCTCAATTATAAAAATGAAGGATTTGTACCTCTGTGATAGGCAGGCGCATTCCTGGTCCCTTTGTCACCTGAGGGCAAGATGAATTTCTGGGTTGAAAACCAACATTTCTGCACCCCTGGTAACCAGCGGGGGGTTGGTGCAAGTTCCTTGACTCGCCTCATTGGCGCAGTGCCCCTGGTGATAGGAACGGAGCAGTACATTCTCCACTGCTGAAATTGCAAACTGGAGAGTAACTGTATAAAAAGTTAATTAACTCAAAAACCACAAATAAAAAAAAAAAATTAAAAACCAATTGCAAAGTTTCCCAGAATATCCTTCTCTACGCCATATTAAAGTTAATGTAAAGGTGAACGACCCCTTTAATGCTGCACTGATTAACCCTTGTCATTAACACAGTAAAACTTATATGCTTATATCCTTTTAGCATATAGAAGGACATCCAGCATTTAGATTCACAAGCTTACTTTTTAGGTGTGCACGCCAATTGATATGTTCACCTTCACATCCTTGTAGCAATTTCCAAAGTAGATAGCAGCACTCCCATATAGCATTAAAATCGCCTTTATTTGAAGATATTCATCTGGCACAGCAACGTTTCGGACCACCTGGTCCTTTTTCAAGCTGACAAAGTTCATATATCCTTTTAGTACAGATACGGGACCTTTTGTCCAGAATGCTCAAGACCTGGGGGTTTCTGGATAACTGATCTTTCTGAAATTTGGCTGATCTTTCTGAAAATTAGGCTGGTTTTGCTTTCAATA
Source organism: Xenopus petersii (assembly GCA_038501925.1). NCBI lineage: Eukaryota > Metazoa > Chordata > Amphibia > Anura > Pipidae > Xenopus > Xenopus petersii. The sequence goes on along the minus strand of CM076679.1, from coordinate 120,659,546 downwards.
AGGATTAATTATATCTTAGTTGGGTTCAAGTACAAGCTACTGTTTTACTGTTTTTAGTACACAAAAAAAGGAAATTATTTTTAAAAAGTTGGACTATTTAATTATAATAGAGTCTATAGGAGACAGCCTTTCCATAATTCGGAGCTTTCTGGATAACGGGTTTCCATATCCCATACCAGTACTAAAAGACTAATTGTTTTAAAAGCGTAATTAAAACTTTCTCAGATTGATTTATTTTTCTCTGTCCATATATATATTAAAATCCATTCCTATGGCTTTAGGTCAGTAATTCTGTGTTCCAGCCCTATGCGTGGGGGGGAGGGGGCCCAGTTGTAAATTTCCATACCAGGGCCCTTAGGGGTCTAGTTACGCCACTGCTTTTCTGGGAAAAAATACAAGCCTTCCTATATTTGAGTCTACCCTATATGTAATAACAAATAACATTGGCATCAAGCATCGCTTTTACCTGCTGAGACAGTAAAATACCAACCAGGTACAGGGCCACTTCTGCCATGAGGCAGGGTTCTCACCTTGCATCAGGCGGCAGCAAGCAGCCAGTTACAAGGGGCGGCAAGATTCAGCAAATTCGTAACCTGGAAATTCGGCCTGGTTAGGGCAGAGAGAGCTATAGCGCTCATTGAACTAGCGATGCGGCCCCCCATTGATCCGCTCTAATGCTGATGTTTTAAGCATGGAGCAGGAGAGGGGAGACAGCATTGGGGCTGCTGCTGCCTCAGGCGCAGGGCTGCCATCAGGGGGCACAGGGGGTACAAGTGTACCGGGCCTGAAGGGGGGCCCGGCAGTGCTGCACTTTTCAAAAGAGCCGGGCCCCCCTTAAAGGAGAGTAATAATCCTGGGCCCCTAAGCGCTCCCATCTGGCCTGTCCCCAATGGCGCGCACTACCTCCCTCAACGCTACACCCCTCCCCTTCCCCCTCTACATCCAGCTCTATTGGGTATACCTCTGCGCCGCCTACCACTCATTGGCTACACTACCCGCCGTTCACCTGGGAGCCGTCCCTATACCCCAGCCGGCAGTCTCGCCCCTTCACTTGTTCCTCCAGAACCCATCGTGAGACATGAGAAAAAAAAAAACGTATCCAGCTCGCTGCACCGTCTGTGCATGCGCGCCAGCGTGGGGCAGCAGCAAGGCAGTGCACAGCGTGGGCACTGCAGCAAGTGGGGGGTGGGGGCCCCCCAGTCCTACCCTGGTGGGAACAGTTCACATCAGGGTAGCGAGGGAAGGAAGAGCTTGGGTGCAGTGGGTGAGGCCTGGAAGTGGAGGCAAAAGAAAAAGGGAATCAATCCTGGGTTGGGAATTTATATTTGTTTGTTTCCCACACAGTCCCAGTATCTGCCGCTGGTACCTGCTAATAGATGAAGTGTAGTGATGAACTTCAATAATACGCAGTGGGTTGCTGCAAATAGGTGCTATTTATTTAAACACTACATGTTTCGAGCGTAGCTCTTTGTCAAGTGTGACACTTGACAAAGAGCAGCAACCCACTGCGTATTATTGAAGTTCATCACTACCACTATATTTAGATTAATCTGCTTCATTGGACGGAAGTATTTGTGATTGAACCGAGACGTTGAATCCTACACTCTTTTGGATCTGCTAATAGCCACATACAGACTGGCACAGGGGGAACTGCAGACAAGAGACTGTGGGAGAGCGAGATGGAAATCGCTATTTGTGGGTTCCAGGGGGGTGGGGTTTGCCAGGGAATAGGTGGGGTTTTGACAAAGTTGGCCTTGGCTGGGGTGGATATGGGGTGTGGCCAGGAAAATTTTTTTGCACGGCCCGTGATTTCCAATGGCGGCCCTGCTCAGGTGGCTGCTGTTTCAGGCAGGAGCAGCCCCAGGATCCCCAATGACCAGGAATGAGGGCCACTCCTGCCTTGAGAAAGGTGAGGACATTGCCTCGGGTAAACAAAGTAATGTCTGTAGGGCTGCACAATATGGTGACGTTTATACCAGGGCTACGGTTGCCACCTGGCCAGATGGTTGATCCCAATGTTATTAATAGGGAAAAAAGATAAATATATAGGAAGGCCTGTATTTTTTCCAGAAAATGTGGCAACTCTACCCAGGGCCCTAGTTAGTAACATAACTATAAACACTATTGATTTGGACAAATGCTACAGGAACTGCTGGAAAATGACCACAGTCCTATTTATTGAGCTGGAGGGGGCTGTTTGGGCCTCTCTGTACCTGAAATACCAGGGCCTGGTTTCCTAACGCACTGACGGAAGTGACATTTCAATGTATATTAATGAAAAATATTTTATTCCCAAAGGATTAAAAACGTATTTACAACCTACAAAACTGATATGCCAGAAGAGATAAACCGCTTCTGTGAGTAAACAAGTAGGTGTCTGGCGGAAATGCAACTTGTCTCTGTACACAGATACTGGCCCTGATTGTACAACTCTCCTGCTGTCTAATCTGAGAGCAAACACTTCAATACCCTATTCCCCTCCGGCTCTTAACACTTTGCCTTGGTTACCCTTTATACCTTAGCAACAACTGCCGGCAGCTCCACCAATCAGAAAGGGATGCAAATTACAGCCAACGGGAAGCCTACGCCACAGCGAGGCTGAGGGCCTGCGGCCGCCATTTTGGTTGCAGTGCGACAATAGAGAGCAAGACGAGAAGCAGGAAGGAGCTGTTGTTTGAGGTAACGCAAAATAACCCAAAATCTCTGTATCGTGTCGTCGTAAGACAAATGTATAAAAAATTAGAGAATGGTGAAATAAATATAGTTTAAATACGGATTATTATTATTAATGGGATCGGTCGGTGTCGCGCTGTCTCCGGCCTGTCTTTTGGGGTTAGTCTCTTTATGTGAGGAAACAATGACTGTTTAGTGGCTAATTAGCGATACCTGTAACCTCTTTGGTTTATTACATAACTCGTTGTTAAGGGAGTGACGGTCTAGAACAGACACTGCGCTGTGATTGACAGGCTGCTGCTGCTTTACTGCATGTCGTAAAACTGCTCATTGCCTGTCTTGCCTTTGAAAACTGACAGGCTGAAGCTATTGCAGAACCTCTTGATGACACATAAGACTTAACTGTCAAGGGAAATCATTGTGGGGGTGTAACTTTTGTTCCTGTGCCAATAGAATTGCAGCATAAGTGTCATTTGGGGGGATGTAAAGGGTAAGCTTTGGTGTTTGGGATTCACCACAGTATATTTCCATTTTTAGTAGACCTTTGGGAGCCTGGAAACTGCTAAAATCCTGCCGTCATTAAAGGGCATGTAAAGACAAAAAAATAAAATCCCATTTTTACTTTCTTTCATGAAAAAGAATCCTATCTCCAATATACTTTAATTAAAAAATGTATACTGTTTTTATAAGAAACCTGACTGTATGCAGTGAAATTCTCCCTTTATATACTGCTGTGGATAGGAATTGTCAGATGGTCCCTAACTGCTCTGCAGGGAAACAATCATATTTATGAACAGCAAGGGGAGCCCCCGCCTTACTTCCCAGCCATGCAGAACTCAAGCAGCTTTGTTTATGTCGATCCCTTAGCAGCGCAGACCACACTGAGCATGTGCAGAGTCTTAGTCTTGCAAAGATGTATAACAAAGTTACAAGATGGTGACCCCTGTAGCCAACTTTTAAAGCATAAGTCATTTGTTTGATTAGGTTTGTGGTGCAGTAAGTTTATATTTAGTATACAAAATACAGCATTTCTAGCCTTATTCTATTTTAGACTTTACATGCCCTTTAAATATGTATTGATGGATGCCGACAGATCCATTTGGTCTTATCAGATCAAGTTGCTCCACAGTGTTTCTAAATGGCCACAGTTGTGTCCAGACGTCTGCTTGAAACCTGCCTAAGCGCTTACTGGTTTCCTTTTTCAAACTGCAAATAGGATTCTGTGTTTATATAGAAACATTGCATCTGTTTTTATAGACAGACATCTTGCATGTGAAGGGCTTTTTGGCTCAGTTTAGCCTGTCTCACCCTAACCAGGTTCGGTTCTCTGCTTTGCTACTCCACAAGTTCTACCCACTCAGAAGCCATGTTCCAGTATGTTGCACTGGTGAGATCTAACCAGATCGGAATGGACTGTCTGCAAGTTAGGAAATTTGACTCTTAACTACTACACTGTATCTGTGGTATAAAACCAGCGCTTCTGGGTGTATAGCTAGCCAAAGGGACATAAAGGAGTGATTTGCATGTCCCCATCCTTAATGCCTTATATGAGAGTTAAAGGAAAAACAAACCCTTAATAAAAAAAAAAAAACCCTATCCTACATAGACACCCCCCTAAAGATCGGTAGATGTACGATTGTGTGGTTCCCACTAACCTCACAATAATTTGATGGATTGGTTGGATTGCACTGAAATCGGTCATTCACCAACGAAAAATCTTTGCGTCTATGGGGGCCTTTACCCCTCGGTGGAGATTCTGTCCAGCGGAGTTCACAGTTGCCATCTTCGGCCGCTTTGGAATGAGACTGGCCCTTTGGCATTTTTCGTGAGTTTTGGTGCATGCGTAGTTGTGCGAAACAGAAAATTTCTCCAACTGCACATGCACTGCTTTGCCGGTCTCATTCCGTTGATTACCGAAGAGAAGAAGATGGCTGCCGTGAAAACTCCACTGGACAGAATCTGCACGGAGGGGCAAGTAAAGAGTTAGGGGCATTTGCCCGGAGGGAGGGGGTAGTTAGGCTGGGGGGGGGGGGGGAGGATAGTCTATGTATGGTAAGGTATTTTTTTAAGGGTTGTTTCTCCTTTTAACTTTTTTTAGTGTTAAAGGGCACCTGTTAGTTAAAAATGTTATCCCCAACCAAAGGTGCAGGCTAATAGAGCTACATTCTGGTTGGGATAACTGTAGTTTGTTATTTTCTTCTTTAAAAAGCCCCCCCGCCAGCGCTAAGCTACCATGTCTGGTCACTTGCATGTGCATAATGGAAAGCTGCCCCAAATTGCTCATTATGCGCGTGACGTCACTTACACGTTATGCACATGTGAGTGACCGGACATGGCTGCTCGCACCGGGAGCTCCCTCGTGGTGCAGGTAGCCTAGCGCTGGCGGGGGGGCCTTATAATTTTAGTTTTTAAAAACTACTGTTATCCCCAAACGGAATGCGGACTCTATTAGCCCACACCTTTGGTTGGGGATAACATTTTTACCCAACAGGTGCCCTTTAAGGCAGTGCTATTTATATGGCACGAGGCAAGTAAATACCTTGTTTTCAGATGGCTTTTTATGCTGCATTTCTTGCGTATGAAGGGCTTTCTGGCTCCTTTTAGCCCATCTCACCCTAACCAGGCTAGGTCTCTGCTTTGCTATAGAAACAGTGGCTCCTATTCCACAAGAGAGGCAGGCTAGAGCTGCAACCAATTGGGATGGGATATTCAAGTGTATTGTTTGTACATATGTGTGGTTTGTTATAGCAGTGACTATTCCGGATTAGATGGAGTGGACTTCCTGGTGCTTGAATTAGACTGCTGGACATATGTTGTTATCCTTATAATCTTGTGTAATCCAAGTCTGTTAAGAAAGGATTTCATGTAGTTTGTGCTAAATTGCCCTTTTTTTAAAGATAAAAAGTAGCTGTAAATAGCATTTTATACATAGAAATGAACATTAGTAACACACAAAAGGACATATATTATGCATACATAGACCCTGGAATCACTGCAACCTTCTAAGGAAAAAACATTGATAAGCAGTGCACTATACTGTCAAGCAGTTGTTATATTTTCAGTATATAAAGCCGTCTGAGGCCCCCAACGTTCACCTGTCAGCCTTCAGCTGTCCATTGGATGCTGCCAGTTGCTGTTTAACAACCACTTGGAGGTTGAATACCTAAATTATGTAATTCTCTTTCAGATTGGGGTGTAGCTGTGTTGTATTGACAGGATGCCCTCCCCCACTTCCCTTCTGGGCCTGGGCAGATACCAGTTGTATTGTCATACAGTGGGGATGCCCAATCTTCTCTCTTCCCTGGGGGATGCATTGATGTCTAGTTAACAGATGAATAGCTTGATCACCCCTATAAATTAGATGGTTACCTCCAATGTGCAGATTTTATTAACACTCTATCAGAAAAATAGTTTTGGCATTAATAATCTCTGCCTGACCCCAAGAGAAGATTTCTGATAATGTAAGTGCTATGTATCCCTTCCATACATTCCCAGTTGTTCTGCTCTTCTTACTTGGCTGTTGTCACTTCAATGATTAATGATTCAACGAGACAGGCATTTCATTCTCCTAAAGAGACACTGGCTTCACTGCTGGCTTTAAACCTGATTGCCCTGATACCATGGCATTCATGATCACTGTAAGGAATTTATATGTTATCTTTGTGACTTTGACTTTCTGAGCAACTGATCAGGCAACTGTTTTACCTATGATTTTTTATTTACACTGAATAAAATCTTTAGATATAAATGCTGGCACACAAAAAGCCAACATTTCACAATTATTTATTATTCTTTGAAGAAGTACAGTCTGATTTTACTTCACTTGCTCTACGTAAAGGAATTACTGTAAAATTGTGTGTGGGGAGAAACCATTTCCGGCTCATGTCTGTGCATTCACTTCACTGAGCTCCACATCCTATTTAAGTTCTCAAATCTATGTGACCACAGTGAATGATGAAACAGCCGTATTATAAATGTAACGTGTATTAGTGCCATGTTGCTGCTCATTGCTTTTGTTGGAGACTGATTGATTAGAATCACGGGTGCAGATATCGGCAGGATATTTGTCTTTTGTGACTTCATTTTATCTGGCGTTTTTATCTTATGCATGCCTCCCAACATTTTGGAAACCGAAAGAGGGACAAAAAGATCCACGAGGCAAAATTATTTTGACCACGCCCAATTCTGTGGCCACACCTCCTAATTACATGTTCATTTTATAAAATTTGGCAGGTTATAAAAGTTTAAACACATTTTTGTGGTTTGATGTTATTACAGTTTTGCTAATGAAGGTAATTTTCCATTTAAGCTGCACGTCTCGGCTTCTATGCTTATCTTAAATTGTTAAAACTGCTTCTTTACTTATCTTAAATTGTTACAAAAGCATCTAAGTGCACCTGCTGAGTGTTCTGGGCTCTCTGCCAAAAGCCAATTATAGGGGTGGTGCACCTTTAAGTTAACTTTTAGTAATGTTATACAATGGCTAATTCCAACCAACTTTTCAGTTAGCCTTCATTTTATTTTTTATAGTTTTTAAATGTATTTGTTTTCTTCTTCCTACTATTTACAGGGGGGTCACTGGGCCCCATCTAAAAAGAAATGCTCCGTAAGGCTACAAATGTATTGTCATTGCTACTTTGTAATACTCGTCTTTATATTCGGGCCTCTCCTGTTCATATTTCAGTGCCTTATTTAGGGTAATTTGGACCCTAGCAACCATAATTCTGGCATTGCAAACCTGAGAGCTTCTGAATAAATAACTCAAAACCACAAATAATAAGAAATGAAAAACAATTGCAATTTCTCTCGGAATAATAAGAAATGAAAAACAATTGCAATTTCTCTTGGAATGTCACTCTACATCATACTTACAGTTCATTTAAAGGTGAACAACCCCTTTAAGTTAGAAACGTTGTATCTTATTCTGGCTGTTCAGTGCAGGAGATCAAAGAGTAACATTTCAGTAACAAACCGGGACTGGGGATTGAGCTGTCAAAATCGGGACTGTCCCTCAAAAACAGGGCCAGTTGGGAGCTATGCCTATGTGTGATGCACAAGCACGGTGTTTCTTATTACATACCCTTGCACAAGTCCTCCATTAAGAATGCACCAAGTGTGGCCAAAGCAAGTGCAATGTAAATTATGCCTTGGGGGAGTGGGGGGGGGGGGCCTTCAGAGTAATGGCAAACGGAGGGGGGGGGGCCTTCAGAGTAATGGCAAACGGATTCCATGAATTTTGTAGCATTGCAAGCAGGCAACTATACTCCGAATCACTTCACTTTGTACCTATGTAAATCACATGCAAAGGTGTTGGCTATTTGCATACGAATGAAACAAGTATTTTGTCCTCACTGAACTACAAAACAGGTCACCCAATGTACAATGAAGTGTATTGGCCAGTTAGAGTTAGAAAACATATGAGTATAAATCACTTTTTTGTTGACTAACAAAGGAACCTCAATTTCTAATAAGGCTTAAAGGTATAATGGTTAATCAGAGTGAGTATTATACTTTAATTACGTCACAAGAGTAAGCACTATGGGACTTTCCTTTTCCTTAAGTTATTGGTAAACAAAAGCCGGCCATATGTCTTGTCTCATTGAGACCTAAAGTAACAGGGAACCCCAAAATCCCATAAATATAATTTAGCCCTACAACACAAAAGCCTTTATTATGGAGACCATACGAGGGTCATTCAGACATATAACATGAATAGCTCTCTGACATCAATGCAAGAGGGTGGGAACTATTTATCAACTAAATACAAGGGTGGGGATGGGGGGGGGGGGGTGAGTGGGCAGCTGGAAGGACTGCCACAAGGAAAATAAGCAACATTAGTTGCTTGGTACGTCATTATATTCTATAGTACAAAGGATGTCAGTACATTGTCACAAATTGATGAATTCGCATAAATATATAGATATATATTTTGCTGCTGAGTAATGTAGTGATCACTGATATTAATGTTCACTGTTCTAGTCCATATTGCAACTCTACTGTGCAAATATCAAATGGGCAAATAAAAGAGGTCTTCTGCACTCAACCCATTATCAATATATTTAAGACATTTAGATATTTTGTGCAAACTACTCCTAAAAATGCCATACCCTTTAAGCAGCAATTCTTTAGTAGCAGTATGCACAAAATGTCTCAATGTCTTAAATATATTGATAATGGGTGTGCAGAGGACTCTTGTATTTGTCTATAAGTATTTTGTGGTCACAGCCTCATTGCACCCTCACCTAATGGTTTAAAAAATTAGCACATGCTTATCTGGTGGGCAACGGATATATGTCTTGATGTGGTCCTCGCCTATCCCAGCTAGCCTAGTTACTATTTCTCCAGGACCTGACAGAGTATCTGTTGAGGTGGCCGTCATTTGGAACCAGGCCAGTAAGCTGCATAGTCTCTAGTGTTCCATGACCTATATAAAAGCACTCTGCCTCAGACTGAAAGTGTCATAATGTTGGACAGACAGTAATGGCAAATAGATGGATTTATTTCTGATGTGTTCCAACCAAAATAGAGTATATACTGTATATATTCTGTACTCTTTGCTAGTCACACTTGTGAATGAGCTGAGACACAGAGCAAAGAAATAAAGCTCCAGGATAGCAGGCCAGGGGGATGGCACTGCTTCATTAATGAGAAATATTTATTTTTGGGGTCGATATAACTCAAATGTTTGAATATGTGGGGGAATATTCAAAGGGTTCTGCAGATATACACCTCAGGGTTACATAATTCTGTCATCATAATGTCCCTTATGTTTTTCTTATTCAAGGGCACATGGGGAGATGTCACCCCGGCAACAAATCGCTTTTTCTTCGGGGGCGACAACTGCCTTCACCTGCCTTCCCGCCGGCTATAATGAAAAATCACCAGCAGGATAGCAATCAAATCGATTTGTTTTCTGAAGTCGCCCGAAGTTTAGGCGACTTCGGAAAACGAACCGCCGCCAGTGCCATCCTGCTAGCTATTTTTCATTCTAGGCTGTGGGAAGGCAGTTGTCACCCTAAAGAAGAAGCAATTTGTCTCCCCGAATCTGCCCGTGTGCCTTTACCCTTAAACACAAGTGTACATGGCCAACTGGTAGTTCATTCTTGTTTGTGTGGTTAAAATGATATCTAACCTTTACACAAATAGTTAATTATTTAGATGTTTAATTGCACTAGCTGTATTTCATCGGCAGCTGATCAATTATTAATAGCTTGCAAGCACATGTAAATTATACCCTGCTTGGGAAATATAGTGTCTAATTATAAGTTATACATAAGAGAGCAAATTGTTTTGCCGTTCCCTTATAATACCTGGCACATAGGTTCACAGTTTACAGACTCTACCACTTGTTACTGGCTGTACTACTTCTCACATTTAGCCAATGGTCGAGATTTTTACAGGCACCTTGCTTACATTCATACCAGCCTTTTAAATTCTGCCTTCTGAATCCCTGCACTTTCATCCAGCTCTTATATCAATGCTTGGGCTTGGCTGTTCGTCTGCTCTTTGCACCCTTGCGCTGAGCTATAAAAGTGGGGGTGTAGTGAAAAGTTGTCTGCATACTGCAATGAGATAAAGTAGTACATAGAACCTATTATCCAAAATGCTTTGGACCAGGGGGGTTTCCATATAATGGATCTTCATCAAATACAGCCAATAAACTGATTCTGCTTCCAATGGGGATTAATTATATCTTCATTTGGATCAAGTAAAAGGTACTGATTTATTATTACAGGGGAAAAGGAGATGATTTTAGAAAAAAAAAATTGATTTAGTTTTAATAGGGTCTATGGGAGTTGGAATATAGGCACATTGCCTATGATCTCTAGATACAAAATGCTTTAGGACATTTGATTTCAATCTATGGAATAAAGATCAAGAAATGTTATCCAACCTGATGTCGCAGGAGTGCGTGCTTATTCATCCATTTTGTTCCATCTTACCCCAAGCTACGGGTTTGGGGAGCTGCACCCGGCCACTTTTCTTCATCGGTGAGTGCGAAACAATTATATTGTTTGAATTAACTTGAAGATAATGCTACACCCTTAAGAGATGGACCTGGGGCCACGCACACAGGTCAATTTACATGCTAGGTGAGCTTTGGTTTTTTATTGTAAATTGGGAATATCTGGTGCTTGGATAGAGCCGCAGGTTATTTCTGTCCGTGTCTATGGGAGATGGCCTTTCCATAATTTGAAGCTTTCTGGATAATGGGTTTCCAGATAACTGGTTCCATACGTGTAGTTGTACTGTTAAGCTTTTTCATCATTGTAATCTGCTTTTTGTTTGACGTTTTTGAAGGATTAGGCATGGAAACAGACCCTAATCAATATGAACAAAAGATTTGTTTGCTTAATATAAACAGTAGTAAGGTTTAAAGCGGTTGGAACTTTTAGTATGATGTAGAGAGTGATATTCTGAGACAATTTTCCATTTGTTTTCATTTTTTATTATTGAAGGTTTTTGAGTTATTTAGCTTTTTATTCAGTGGCTCTTCAATTTGCATTTTAAGTCATCTGGAAACTAGGGCCCAAATTACCCTAGCAACCATTCATTGATTTGAATAAGATAATGGAATATGAATAGGAGAGAGTCTGAATAGAAGGATCAGTAATAAAAAGTAGCAATAACAATACATTTGTAGCCTTAAAGAGCATTTGTTTTTTAGAAGGGGACAGCGACGCCTATTTGAAAGCTGCAAAGAATCAGAAGAAAAAATAACTGTAAAACTATAAAAAGTAACTAATGAAAACCAATTGAAAAGTTGCTTAGAATTGGTTGTTCTATAGCATAATAAAAGATACCTTTATGGTGAACCACCCCCTTTAAAAGGGTAATTACAGAATATCCTATTGTAAACTTTTTTAAGATGGTCTTAATAATTTTTATATATATAAAGTTAAGTATTTCCTGCTGCCGACTGTTTCTTTCCAGCTCTCAAATGTGGGTAAATGGAGAACAAAACCCCCCATGGTGATAAGACCCCTCTGCCCTCCCTCCCTGCCTTCCCCTGCTAAGTGTTAGCCCATAATTGTGTCCCCTGTAGGATTACTGACCGCAAATGATAGAGCAGCGTAGCTCACAGGCGCCATCTTCGGTAATCCTCGTAAAGTGGCCGGTGCATGCACAGTTGGAGCAGTTTTCGTAACAACTGTGCATGCGGCGGAAGTGACAGAAATGGCAGAAGCACCGGAAAAAGACCCGAAGATTACCGAAGAGCCACAATCCACCATATCATTAGTGCTGGTAGTAATGGGATAGGTAAAGCTTTGTCAGGTGTGACCCAAAATCCATAAGGACCTCCGCCATGTTTTTTTCTGAGCCGCATCCCGTTTGTGATGAGTAACTCAATACTTTTTTTTTTTTTCTCCTTAAAATGTAGCTGCTCATTTTGCCATACCTGATGTGAAAAATCTTTAAATAACAGACTGCTGCTTCTGAGTATGTGCTGCTTGTAGTAAATGTATTATATAATTGGCATTGACAGGACTGCCTGTACACAAGTCTCTCTGCTGAAACAAATGTGAATAAATCAGTTTGCTTGCAGGAATACGTTGTAAAAGGGGTTAGATAGGATGTCCTATAATGCCTTTAGCATGTGTGTTTCTTTTATGGTTCAGTGTGATTTAGAAACATTTTGTTGGTTTAGATCTACCAGGAAAGCACAGCCTCTTTAAATGATGTTTTCCAGAATAGCATCTGAAACGAGAAACTGTCATGTCACTGTGAGCCCTATAATGAGCTCATATGGGATTTAGTTGGGTGTGTCCATATTTGTTTCTCTGGTTTCTTAGCTGGCAAGTCCTCCTCCGTTCTCTGGGACACACTCACAGCCCCAGCAAAACACGTTCACCCGTTCTCTTCCCTAGCATTTTATGTACACTGAAATCTATTCTAGTATTGAACATTATTAGTTCCAGCTTCAACTTCAGTTCTAACTTTGTGTTGTACTAAAGCTACAAGATCATTGCCTGCTGTTTTGACCCACCATAAGAGTTTCAATTTTCCGGTAGTCCCTTTTATTTTTTTATGTATAGTGCTTGAAGTTCAGGTATGGGACCTGTTATCCCTTGGACCTGGGTTTTTTGGATAAGGGGTCTTTCTGTAATGTGACTTTCCATACCTTAAAGTGATACTGACACTAAAAATGTTCTTTTGAAAATATTAATCTACATCAAAATTTACCTATAGGTCATAATGATTGTTTTTCGCTGATAGTTCGGCTTTTGCAAGTAATTATCACTTGAATTTCCTAAACTTCACTGTTTTACCTACCTGACAGTCCCTTCTTAACCTGTCAGATAAGAGTTTATAATGCTAACAGACTAATGCTGCATAAATATGGCAGCCCCCCTCATAGAGGAACAGGGTAGTAAGAAAGGTAATGTAAAAGCATCAGGCAAATACTTTTATTGCAATATCATAAATAGCATTCAAAGACAATGTTATAATAGATAATAAAAAATGTATTTTATGATGTCAGTATCTCTTTAAGTCTACTAGTAAAGCATGTAAACATTAAATAAACCCAAAAGGCTGGTTTTGCTTCCAAGAAGGATTAATTATATCTTAGTTTGGATCCAGTACAAGCTATTGTTTTATTGTTACAGAGAAAATGGAAATGATTTTTAAAAATTTAGATTTAGATTAAATTAAGCCTATGGGAGACTGACTGCCTTTCCGTAATTTGGAGTTTTCTGGATAACAGTTTTCCAGATAATGGATCCCATACCTGTACTATGGATTGCAGTGTGTTAAATTGAATCGGCAAGAGTTTAGAGAGTGCTTTCATGTCTGTAGATTACAGCTCTAATACTTTACAGGGGATTGTAAGGGGAAGTCTGGTGTCTGTGAAACTGGTTCAGTCCCTATTTAGGTCAGGTCAGTCAATAGATCACCGTTCCTTCACCTTTTTCTCAGAGCACCTGTGTATAATCTTGGAGTCAAATTTGCAACCTAAGAATCCATGTACAGGTAAAGGATCTTGTTATCCAGAATGCTTGGGACCTGGGGCTTTCCGGGTAAGGGGTCTTTATGTAATTTGGATCTTCATACCTTAAGTCTACTAGAAAATCATGTAAACATTAAATAAACCCAATAGGCTGGTTTTAATGCCAATAAGAATTAATTATATCTTAGTTTGGATCAAGTACAAGCTACTGTTTTAATTTTACAGAGAAAAAGGAAATCATTTTGAAAAATTTTGATTATTTGATCATAATGTAGTCTATGGGAGACTGTCTTTCAGTAATTCAGAGCATTCTGGATAACGGGTTTCCAGGTAATGGATCCCATACCTCTGTAATGTATGTATAAATGATGCCCCTCGTTTTAAATTGCAGTTGTCTTGTAGGAAATCATTTTACATGGGGACTCGCACTAGTTGGTATGGGGACTTGTTAGAACGCTTTGCACTAAATTACCCTTCAGGATTGTGCTTCATTCCTAATATCTGTACAGCAAAGGAAAGTTAATGGGATACTGTCATGGGAAAAATCAGTTAATAGTGCTACTCCAGCAGAATTCTGCACTGAAATCCATTTCTCAAAAGAGCAAACAGGTTTTTTTTATATTCAAGTCATGTGACTTGTGCCTGCACTTTAGGATTGAACTACTTTCTGGCAGGCTGTTCTTTTACCTACTTAATGTAACTGAATTGGTCTCAGTGGGACTTGGCTTTTACTATTAAGTGCTGTTGTTAGATCTTCCAGGGAGCTGTTATCTTGTGTTAGGGATCTGTTATCTGGTTACCTTCTCATTGTTCTGTTGTTAGGCTAAGGCCACACTAGGCGATAGCGCCGCGATTTGACTCGCGGCGACTTTTCGCCGCGACGTTTAAGCCGCAATTGCTGGGGAAACTTTTGCGCTGGCGTCTATGGGGAATCGCGAAAAATCGCCAGCGTAAAAACACACGCGGCGATCTTTTTTCTAGCCTTAGGCTGTTGGGGGGGAGGGGGTGATGATATCACTCCAACTTGCAGTAAAGAGTGACTGAAGTTTATCAGAGCACAAGTCACATGACTGGGGCAGCTGGGAAACTGACAATATGTCTAGCCCCCATGTCAGATTTCAAAATTGAATATAACAAAATCTGTTTGCTCTTTTGAAAAATGTATTTCAGTGCAGAATTCTGCTGGATCAGCACTATTAACTGATTCATTTTGAAAAAAAAAACATGTTTTCCCATGACAGTATCCCTTTAAATCCTTGGCATTGTGCTTGTTATTACATTACTGGCTTTAGTTTGCATCCCCTCTGTTTCACCCTTGTGTAATATAAAATAGTTCATAAAACAAGGTGAGCGTTTAGTATAACACTTAGCGGCCTATCCTTTCATCGCACAACTCCTTCAGTCAAAAAAAGAGTTAATAACTAGGTCAAAAGATAAACAAAGGCATGTTAGTGATAGTTTAGAGCGGCGCATGGGTCCCCCTACTGGTGAATGTTAGACATCCATTACTGGGCTTGTGTTTGTGCTAAATTAGAAACAAATAAGATATAACAGGGTATTGAAAAAACATAAAGGTTTTATTAACACTATTAACTGATTTAAATAACCCTTTTGTTTACACCCCCAGCAGTAATAACCTGATTCATTATTTAGCCCATTATTCATTTCAGTTTGTACCATCGCATAATATGGAGGGGGGATGTTCATGTGCAAAGCCCATACCTACTGTCGGTGCGCTGCCTTGTGATAATGTTATTGCAGGATACTGTACGCCTGAATTATCTGTTATAATTTTAGACGTAATTCAAATTATAAATTTAGTGGCTAATAAAATCACAGTGCATATTTATAATTTATATTTGGAGCTTTTTTTTTTTTTTTTTTTTTTTTTTTACATAGAGTGCAGCTGGCAACAGCTTTCTTTTTACTGCAGCTGCCTCGATGATGTCTCATGTAATTGTGTGTGTGTATTGATGCAGATTCTCAACACAAATCTGCTGTTGTTGTGAATATGAGAATCCTGTGTGCTTCTGAACGACAAAAACAGCTGAGAACAGCAGCGCCTCCACCTTCTTTTGTCTCTCCAGCTCCTTTTCAGGGTCCCGCCCATCCTTGCAGAGGCATTTAGGATTGGCCGGAATGTCTGGCAGGAGGAGCAAAGTAGATTGTTTTTCTTCTCCTGCGTGACATCACTCTTATTTGTCTCGATGCAGAGAGCCTGAAAGCTCGTTAGAGGATTTGCTGGCAGAGGACGTGCACTGTGGATTCTCACTCTCAAAAGCATGAAGCCTTTATTTTGTGTTTTTATGCACTGAAGACAGCACTTTCTAAAACCAAAGGATTTTTTTTTTGCATTTGTTTCAAACAGGGAATAAGCTGCTGTAAAGGACAGACCAGAGAAGCTCTCTCCACACAGACACTTTGCTCTCTCTAATGTGCAGTAACGATGAGCCCTGCCTTCGGAGCCATGGAAGTGGAGCACTACGCAAAGGGAGTTCTGCTCGAGCCTTTTTTACACCAGGTTGGGGGACATTCTTGTGTCCTTCGCTTTAATGACAAAACAATATGTAAGCCACTGATTCAAAGGGAGCATCTGTTCTATGAAACACTCCCTGCAGAGATCAGGAAGTTTACACCACAGTATAAAGGTACGTTTCCCATTCTTTCTATGGAAGCCTTGTTTATTTCAACTGTTTCTTGTATCATCTGTTCTCCCTAAAACACTTCTTTATAGAAGCCTTTGGGGAATTATTTTTTTTTTTTCACATATTTCAATGTTGTCAGGGACAGGCTGTGATGCGTGAGTTGGCGATGGTTACCATTGGGTCTCTTGGCTGACTAAAAGCATTACAGTTTAGAAACGCTGTGCTTGTGGCCTTAAGTCTCCCATAGGCACCAGTAGGTAAGTGGAATTTGTTCAGATCAGATCTTAGAAATAATTGGTCATATGAACACTTATCTTTCTTTCCTCTGCACTCTCATTTTTTATCCTTCACTCTTTGAAAGCTGATTACAGTTCTCCTATTTATATTTTAATGTTCCTGCTTAGAATGAAACGATCTAAGCCAAATATTGAAGCGGAAAAAGATGGCAGGGATAAATAACCTGTTTACATCCAGTCAAGCTGCTGTCTTTTTGTAAAAGTAATTAGACTTGGATTTGGAAAGATGCAGCTGTTGGAATTCCCTGCTTTTGTGATACTCCACTAATGTTGTCTATCTTTAATTGAGTTTTCTTTTTCTCACAAATCTTTTTCCATTTTCCTAGTATATTTCTTCCTATGGGCTGTATGAACCTTCATTTCACAAGTTTTTTTTTTTTTAATTAGAGAAATATAAAGAAATGCAAATTGAATGCATTTAAATGTTCTCTGAAAGGTTGGGAAGCATTTATGACTGTTTTGTCTTATAATCTCTGCTTCTTTCCATTATTTTGTTTTTAATATGGTGAAGGGTGGGCTAACAAGCAGTCTATGTACACAGAATTAACTGTGCTATATTGAAAGGCTGTTTGCTAGATGGCTTCAACCCTCTATCCTTGTAGCCTTTCCTTTTTGTGCTTGGAATGCAGTGGTCTGAGCTTCTGCAATACCTTCCCAGCTGCTGTAAGTCCAGGGTCCTGCGCCTCTCTCCCAGCAGTCCTGAGCAGCAAGAACGCATGCAGACTCTAGAAAGCGGAGAGAGTTAAAAGACTTAAAGGACATTTTTGGGGCACTCATGGATAACAACTGAATGATTCAGATGTTTCAAAGACTTTTAGAAAAAGTCAGTTCTTTAGAGACTGATGAGCAGAAGGTGCTTCAAAAGGTGCTCCATGTTTTCAACAAAATCCAGTTTTAAAAAATACCCTGCTGCAACTCAGCAAGTCCTTTGCTTTAAATAAAATTAACAAAGCATAAGTAATAAAGTTGATTCTGAAAATAAAGCTTTACAGGTAGTTTTTGTTTCACGTCTTTTTCTGTTTCGCTTTGCTTGTAGCCCTACTAATCAGATGCCTAGATTCGTCTTCAGTTTTGTGATATACTGAATGCTTTTTGCCTTTACTTTTTTTTATTTTTTGTTGTGCTTTGCAACATTGCATTATGGAAACACTTCGGTGTTTCGCTGTAAGATGTAAATAAGACATGTTTTACATCTTTAAAAACAATCAATAAAAACTTCATCTTAATAAATTTTATCAAGCATTGAAAACGTCTCCTGTTATTATTTGGTCAGTGTTGTCCTGTTTTCAAGTAGAAGATGTTCTTTAAGATATTTGTTGTATAATATGCTGTGTTTGTGTCAGGCATATTTGTGTTTAGCTCTTTTGATATTTGTTAGGTTGGCAGATCAGATATGGCCTGTGGCAGCATTTATTCTAAGGACTGGGTAAGGATAAACACACGAATGTAACCTCTGTGTTACATTATGAGGACATGACACCTCTTTCTTTTCTAAATATATCTAATCTCTGCCCTTTCAGGTGTGGTGTCTGTCAGCTTTGAAGAAGACGAAGATGGAAATCTGTGTTTGATAGCTTATCCTTTAAATGGGGACCAAGACAACCTGGAAAATGTAGACTATTCAGAATGCAGTGAGCCTAAGAGTAAACTTTCCAGATGGTCTCATAAAAAAGCTCTCATGTTAGAAAACGATAACCTTACGAAGGAAAGACTTCGGCAGCACAGAAAAGAAGACAAAATGAAAAGGTAATCATCAACCGAAAATGGTGGTCTAAACCCAGTTTTATGTTGTATTTCATTATAAAGATCATGCATTTTATGCTATGGATGGCAGTTTGGAACTTATACTTTAACTATAAGCTGTCAGACCAAGTGTCTTCTCTGTTGGAGGAAAAATAGAGAGAAATCCTGAATGTCACCCTGTGTCTCCGATTACAGGTACATGTATGGGATCCGTTATCCTGAAACCCATTATCCTGAACGTTCCGAATTATGGGATGGCTGTCTTTCATAGACTCCATTATAATTAAATAATTAACATTTTTAAAAGTGATTTCCATTTTCTCTATAATAATGAAACAGTCGCTTGTACTTGATCCAAACTGAGATATAATTAATATTTACTAAAGGCAAAACAAGCCTATTGAGTTTATATGATTTTTTCGATTTAAGGTACGGAGATCAAAATTATGGAAAGATGCCCTATCCAGCATACCTCAGGTCCCGAGCATTCTGGGTAATGGGTCCCATACCTTTAGTAGTAATGTATAATGTAATTGGTGACTGCAGGTTCTTGTCATTGTTAAAAAAAACTCAAACACAGAAATGTTCATCTAAAAGCTACTTTACTAACAAGTTTCTTTTAAGAAACATAGAGTAGTCTAATAGCCCAGAAAATTAATTTGTGTATAATTCTGTCTAAGAGGAAATTATGGGGATTCAGTGGCTGGAACTGGGCTCTCACTGTCCTTTAATCATAATATAAACCCTTTCCTAAAAATATCAAGATAAGCTTTACTGCTCTGCTGGAGGGAACTACTTGTATCTTTTTTTAATAACAATTAGCTTGGGTGCACTCTTCTCACTCAGCAGCATTGAAAGTGCAATCTGCTTACACTTGTATATTACTTTTTTCACAAGATACATGCTTGCTGCAAGGTGAGCATTTACTTTTCTTTAGCTGATTTTCAATATGTACCTTGGTGTAATGCTTTAAAGGGCAAGTTAACTCCAAAATAAAAATGTGTCTAATAAAAGAAAACATTATATTAAGTTATTTGTACAAACAATTGCTTTTGAAAGCAGTATTTGCTTACCTCCTGGTTGTTACTTTATACTAAACAGTGTTGCAAAAGACAGACCAGCAAAGACAGGTCTGTTAATCAGCTGCTATGTCTTATATTGTATCAACATTCTGAGCCATCAGGGCAGAGAATAAAAAGATACAAACACTGCTTTTAATAGAATTTTATATATAATTGCTGCGAATTAGGTTTACTTTTATTAGGCAAAACATTTTTTGGGTTGACTGCCTTAAGGTTACTTACAGTTCACACTGATACCAGTGTGAAGGTATTTTCTGGCATTTTGTCGCCTGCACTGGAGGTCATTGAGTGTTGGTCAAACATGTACGTAGCATGTTTTACTGTCCTAGCTGCAAGAATTGATAACATTATAGATGGTAATGATTGAAAGTATTCTTCATTTTTTAATGAAAATTAAAAAAACATGAACCTCAAAAGCTCAGAAATCTTGTTTTTAATGACTGATTTATTATTTTGTTTTTTATAGCCATAAACTGGATGAAGAATTTGACTGGGTGAAAAAGTCTGAAGTTTTATATTACAGCGTGGAGAAAAAAGGGAATGTTAGTTCACAATTCAAGCACAATCCCTGGAGTATGAAATGCCACCAACAACAGCTGCAGCGCATGAAGGAAAATGCCAAACACAGGAACCAATACAGTATCCTTTCAACTACTATGAATGTACTTTTGAGGGTGCAACCCAAAAGAGTATTTAAACTGCTCTGTTAGGGGTTCTTGCAACACACTGGAAAATGTAATGTAGGTCAGGGGCAATTTGTTCTTGATATTAAAGTCTACAAAAAAGTTGGCTCAAAATAAAACAAGTACTTTTAGCTAGTGACTAATTGAAAGCTACTCTATATTAATGCATCCATTTCCCTAAGATATTTAGTGTCATCCATTGACCCACCCCAGTAGAATTTAAGCCCCTTTTTCTCTATCCTCAGAAGGTTAAACTGATGTGAATTACGTATATTCCTTAACAACTAAGAATTCATTTTGTTGGAAAACTTGACCTGCCGACACCAAGTTCCGTGTGTCTTGGACTTAAAGATGGGTACTCGACAGCACGGGGACGATGCAACCGAGGAAAAGAAAGCCAATCAAATTAGAAAGTGTCAGCAGAGTACATCTGCGATCATTGGCGTGCGAGTCTGTGGTATGCAGGTGAGTAGGGCTAGGAAATGTAACTTGTGCTGAAAATAGTTGTTATGGTTTGCAGTTTCAGATATTGCCATTACAATTATTTGGGCCAAAGGACCAGAAATTCTGTTTCCAAGCCCTTTGGGGTTATACTTTGCCTTCAAAGGAAAATCGTGACAAGGGCCAGTAAAATCAATGATTCTCATATAGTGACTTTATTTGCCCTGTAATGTGCTAGTACACCAAAGGTGGCCATAGATGCAGAGATCCGCTCATTTGCTGATCCAATCGTGGCCCCTAGGGCCCAATGATCGGATTGCAATGCATCTGAAATGGGCAGTCGGATTGCGGGACTGCATACACGCATAGATGTGATCTGATGGGATTTGTTAATCGATCGGGGAAGCCCGTCGGATGGCACCACCAAAACTTGGTCTGTCAGCAGCTTTTATCGGCCCGTGTATGGGGGCCTTTACCCTGAAATCGTTTTCCATTTGGTTCTTGTCACTAAATACATGAAAACATTGATTATAGCTCTTCTGTTCACTGGTACATGGGACATTTTGTTGTCCATTTTTTTCTAACCTACAATGATAACATTATATATATCAAATGATCTTTTTTAACCCTTAGAATCAATATGTAAATACAGTTACAATTATCTAATTATCTTAATTATATGTCTTAAATGTCACTTTGATGTTTATAGAAGTAAAATCTCCAGCATCCCTCACCATGTTGGTGCTGAAGCTGATGCTTGTAGTAAAATTTCTGACAAAAGTTTAGTGGGGTCCCACAACCTTTGATTATGTATTGAAGGAAAATAGGCTCCCAGAATTAAAAAAAAAAAAAAAAACAAGGGCAGAAAAATGAAGTAAGGCTATATGTTTTGGGGACTAGAAAGCAGTTGTATTTCCTGCACCGCTTTATAATATTACTATGAGATATCCTTGTACTTTAGTGCTTACCAAATGTTTCTTTAATTTGCAGGTCTACCAGACTGGCACAGGCCAACTTATGTTTATGAACAAGTATCATGGCAGGAAACTCTCGGTCCAAGGTTTTAAAGAAGCACTTTACCAGTTTTTTCACAATGGCAAGAACCTACGGCGAGAACTTATTGAACCTGTAATAAAAAAACTGACAGAACTTAAAGTAGTTTTAGAGACAAAGGACTCCTATCGCTTTTACTCCAGCTCACTTCTAATTATTTATGATGGAAAAGAAGCACAGGAAGTTCCAATGGACTCAGACCCTGAAGATTTAGAGGATCTGTCCGAGGAGTCGTCGGATGAATCTGCAGGAGCCTACGCTTACAAACCATCCAAGAATAAGCCCTTAGCCAGCACTGTCGACGTCCGAATGATAGACTTTGCACACACCACTTGCAAGTTCTATGGGGAAGACAGCATCGTGCACGAAGGACAAGACACGGGTTACATTTTCGGACTTCAGAACTTAATAGCAATTATTAAAGAAATAAGAGATGAAAATATTGAATAAATATTGGATGCAAACAACATTCGTATGAAGCACTATATTGACTTTTTATATTCCAATGTGATGGCCACGTTTTTGTGGTAGAAATCATTACAGGATCAGATGGGTTTTTCCCCATCATAACGGCAAATGAGGGCATTTACTTACAGCTGTGCTGAAAAATATCACTGATTTGTTTGTCTATTTATTTCAAAGGTTTCTAAAACATTCCGATTTGATGATTCAAATACCTCTGTTACACCAGCGTGTATGTTCTAATATTCCTTTTCTTTTGTTTGTTTGTTTGTACGTGACGCAGCGCTCACACATGGACAATGTTCCGTGTATGACTGAAATAGCAAACATTTTTGTTACATTAAAGAGGCTCAAATGTTGCCTGAATGACAATATTTATAACAGTGTGCAGGACTCAATATGAAAAAGCATTAATGGAAGCTATGCTACAGAGGACAAGCTCTATTATGTGGCGTCGTAATTCGCTACCTATATACAAATTTCTTGTTATTTATTTGGCCACATGCCTTGTTACAATATCAGTGGAGCATGATATAATGGATATTGGTTTACACAAACATGTGCCTTTTTGCCAGAACAAGATCATTAATGCCAAATTCTAGCAGTTTATTACTATTACCAGCGGTAAAATGTCAAACAGGAACCAACTCACTTTAACTGTGATCTATTTCATTTGCACTTTGGCTCCGTTGAATATCTTGTTTAAATGAAATACTTCTATTTTGTGATAGAATTCTGCAATGGGAACAGTTAAAGAAACAAATACGCAGTTTGTTGCTGTAGGAGAGGTCCCTGTTATAGCCCAGCTGTGGCATGGTTAGAGGAGAAAAATGACAAACATGGAAAAAAAAAGGTGATTTTTTTTTTTTTTTTTTTTTCATATTATAGATCCAAATCGGTTGTCAGAAATCATTTAAATGTCACCAATTATTTGTTTTCCGATCCTTTTGATTTAATTCACATACTGTTTCAACAATTGGCTGTTAAGATAGGCCCGTGTTTTCTCAAATTCCTGCAGTTGGCGGGAATGAAGCGATGCGTAACTGCATGTCAGTCCTAGATGATTCAAGTCCATAGGTTGGAGGTTTAGCAGCAATATGTTGGGTCGCATTCACATTCAACTTCTGCAGGACGTAACACAGAGAATTCTGCAGGAGATCCTTCATCGCTTCTACTTCTTTAATGCACACTTTCTGCAGTCCATACCCGTGTTCGTTTAATGAGCAATGGAGAAATTTGTGTTCTTATAATAGTAAATAAAATCTCTTCTATGACTTATAACTATGCTGTAAGGGATGTGTTTTGTGTACCGCAACGGACAGGAAAACGATACCACCAAAATGAACACTTAAGCAACAGTTTACATCATATTAAGTGGCACATTGAAGAATCTTACCAAACTGGTCTATATATTTAAAGGGATACTGTCATGGGAAAAATTTTTTTTTAAATGAATCAGTTAATAGTGCTGCTCCAGCAGAATTCTGCACTGAAATCCATTTCTCAAAAGAGCAAACAGATTTTTTAATATTCAATTTTGAAATCTGACATGGGGCTAGACATATTGTCAATTTCCCAGCTGCCCCTGGTCATGTGACTTGTGCCTGCACTTTAGGAGAGAAATGCTTTCTGGCAGGCTGCTGTTTTTCCTTCTCAATGTAACTGAATGTGTCTCAGTGGGACTATTGAGTGTTGTTCTTAGATCTACCAGGCAGCGGTTATCTTGTGTTAGGGAGCTGTTATCTGGTTACCTCCCCATTGTTCTTTTGTTTGGCTGCTGGGGGGGGGGGGGAAGGGAGGGGGTGATATCACTCCAACTTGCAGTACAGCAGTAAAGAGTGATTGAAGTTTATCAGAGCACAAGTCACATGACTTGAGGCAGCTGGGAAATTGACTATGTCTAGCCCCATGTCAGATTTCAAAATTGAATATAAAAAAATCTGTTTGCTCTTCTGAGAAATGGATTTCAGTGCAGAATTCTGCTGGAGCAGCACTATTAACTGATTCATTTTGAAAAAAATGTTTTTTTCCCATGACAGTATCCCTTTAAGTAAATCTTGCCCTTTTACATCTCTTGCCTTGAGCCACCATTTTGTGATGGTCTGTGTGCTGCCTCAGAGATCACCTGACCAGAATTACTGTAACAGGAAGAAGAGATGAAGCAAAAGACAGAACTCTCTGT
This sequence comes from Xenopus petersii, assembly GCA_038501925.1. Classification (NCBI taxonomy): domain Eukaryota; kingdom Metazoa; phylum Chordata; class Amphibia; order Anura; family Pipidae; genus Xenopus; species Xenopus petersii. Next base: position 120,635,335 of record CM076679.1, on the reverse strand, counting down.
TAATTGGCTCATGTGACCTAACAAGTTTGCTTTGTATGTGTGCACAGTGAATCGTACGATCTCAGGGGACGGCCCTTATTTTTTAAAATGGCAATTTTCTATTTATGATTACCCAATGGCACATACTACTAGAAAAGTATATTATTATGAAAGTGATTTACAGGTGAGCTGTTTTATGCAATATCTTGTTATAGAGACCTACATTATTTAAGGGTATAGTTTTCCTTTAATATGTATTGGCATAACCACTTGCATATGGTCTAACATGAGCAAAAGATAATCCAGCAAGCCACAACAACCAATCAGATGTTGGTTTTCTTCTGTCTCACTTGAGTAGGTTTCTGACACACAAGACACTTTTGCCTATGTTGCCTGATATTGCCTTTATTTTGATGGTTTTAGCTTGTGTGTATCTGTGCGGGTAGGCCTCATTTACATATCAAAGAATTAGGACAACAAGCATGTCCAGTATGCGACCCTCGGGTTATTTACTCAAGCTCTGGCTTCTGTTTTTCCTGTTATGTGAGGTATGGCTGACTGAAATTAAAGGGATACTTTTTTCCCATGTTCAGACCTCCCAGGTGTCTTTTCAATAAAACACAAACATGACGGCACATAATGCCCCTTAATAATGTGATGCAATTAGGACCCTTAATTTACAGAATGCCAATAATGAGTAGGTCTCATGCATAACTCAGGTTCTTTTATACCTCCAGCATGCAGTGGTGCTTACACTCAAGACTGCAGCTCAGAGGCCTTTCTCATTAAAGGAGAACTAAACCCTTAAAATGAATGTGGCTAAAATGACATATTTTATATCCTGAACTTATTGCACTAGTATAAATTTCAGCTTGTCAATAGCAGCAATGATCCAGGACTTCAAACTTGTCACAGGGGGTCACCATCTTGGAAAGTGTCTGTGACACTCACATGCTCAGTGGGCTCTGATTGGCTGTTGAGAAGCTAAGCTTAGGGCTCGTCACTAATTATCCAGCAGAAAATGAGCTTCCCCTGTAATATAAGCTGATGCTACAGGTTTGCTGATTATTAAATTCTGATGCTAATTGCACTGGTTTCTGTGCTGCCATGTAGTAATTATCTGTATTAATTACTAATCAGCCTTATATTGTGACATTTCTATTCTATGTGTACTGTATATTGTGAGTGGCTCCCTAAGCTCAGTAAGTGACAGCAGCACAGAGCATGTGCAGTGAATCAGCAGAAAAGAAGATGGGGAGCTACTGGGGCATCTTTGGAGACACAGAACTTTACTGCTAAAGGGCTGCGGTTGCCTTGGGCTGGTACAGAAGCACAAAAGATAATGTACAACATTTCTAGCTACTTCTTTAGTTCTCCTTTAAGGGGGCAGATTTAAGATGCCATATTGGCCCCTTCAGATCAGATTGGCAGCTTGTCTGCCCATGTACTGTATGTCCTCTCTCCAGCATATCTGTCTGAAAAGCAACCAGACCTGTCTCATGTGGGTCCTGCCAGGCAAGAACTGTGACAGCTCATTAATGCGGCCCATGGTCCTGTATAGGCATCTGCTTGATCCAAATGTTGGGCCAGTTGCTGAACAATTGGATCAGCTCTATTTGGGCCAGGGATAGTATTCTATTTTCTTATAAAATCTTGTTTTAGAGCTGAACTCCACTGTGTTGCTTGTTCCAATGTGATGCGAGGAAGCAGATGTATGTGCTGAATATAATGTAAGTAATAGGAATGTCAGACCTACAAGCTGCGTACATACAACACGTCTGTCGGATGCAAATGCCGCACGTTGCGTCTTCATCAGAGTGTCGTGTCTGATTCAGCTTGTAGGTCCGATATTCCTGTTACTTACATTATATTCAGCGCATCCGTCTCGTCGCATCCGTCTCGTCGCATCCATCTCGTCGCATCCGTCTCGTCGCATCCGTCTCGTCGCATCCGCTTCTTATAGCATTGGATCGGTAGAAGCAGTACCCTGTGGTTCAGGCCTTATACAACATTAGACTTATGGCAGATTCGCTAACGGGCGAATTTTCACCAGCGTCAGACTGGCGATAGAGTGTGAATGACCGATAGTGACGGTCCCATTTGCTAGTGAATTGGCGATGTCCCTGATGGTGGCAACGTTGGTGAAAAGTCGCTAGCGTTAGCCACTTTGCTCTTTAGTAAATCTTCCCCATAGTTTCTCTGTACTGGCTGTGACAAAACCAGGGTCTGACCTAATAAGAATCCTATTTACTCTTCCCCATCCCAAGTCATGTTAATTACCAGGTCATTATGGACTCAGTAATGTTCCTGCAGGAATAACCTGTCAGGGACCCAGAAGCATTGGTGTTAATATGAAGGCACTGGAGGGTTCAGCTGGCAGCAATATACATTCACTCTCACTGCACCCTAAGTTTTCATTGGGCTGGAACAGTAACACCAAAAAATTAAACTCTGTTAAAGCAATGAACTATAGTGTAGTGTTGTTTTGTGCTGCACGGCTAAACACTGGTGTGTTTGCTTCAGAAACTCTACAATAGTTTATATAAACAAGCTGCTGTGTAGCCATGGGGGCAGCCATTCAAGCACAGGATACACAGTAGATAACAGATAAGTACTACTATAGTTTATATAAACAAGCTGCTGTGTAGCCATGGGGGCAGCCATTCAAGCACAGGATACACAGTAGATAACAGATAAGTACTACTATAGTTTATATAAACAAGCTGCTGCGTAGCCATGGGGGCAGCCATTCAAGCACAGGATACACAGTAGATAACAGATAAGTACTACTATAGTTTATATAAACAAACTGCTGTGTAGCCATGGGGGCAGCCATTGAAGCACAGGATACACAGTAGATAACAGATAAATACTACTATAGTTTATATAAACAAGCTGCTGTGTAGCCATGGGGGCAGCGATTCAAGCACAGGATACACAGTAGATAACAGATAAGTACTACTATAGTTTATATAAACAAGCTGCTGTGTAGCCATGGGGGCAGCCATTTAAGCACAGGATACACAGTAGATAACAGATAAGTACTACTATAGTTTATATAAACAAGCTGCTGTGTAGCCACCGGATACACAATCGTGTCGGATCAATGCTGCAACACCATCCGACAGTTCATCCACTTACCTTATTTCCGACGCATCCGATTTGTCGCCTGCGTTTTTACGCGTCGTATTGCTCCAAAATCGTCCGTGTAGTCCTGTCATTAAAGGGGTGAGGTGGCAACCCTAAACCAGATTGATGAAAACTGCCCACTGAAAGCTGCTAAATAACTGGAAAAAAACCCAAATAAAAAAGTAAAGCCAGTTGCAAATTGTCTCAGAATATAACTCTCTACGTTGTAATAAAAGTACATTTATTTTCCTGCATTAAAATGAGGCAGACTGCTGCATCCGGCGCTCAGATCACACAAGTTGGATAATAATGTGCAACCTTGTGTGCCAGATGCTTCACTTACATCTGCTCCACCTTGAATTCATACGTATGTGTTGGAGCTGACGTGCCACTATTTACCTCCCAGGATCTCCTTGTACATTAAGTGTAGAGTAAACACAGGTACAATATGATGAAATGTACAAAGACCCCAGCCCTGGATCTATAGTAAGGATCTGTTATTTATGTTCCATAACTTGGTCAGGGTCCCCACTAGTGATGGGCGAATTAGTCCCATTTTGACACTGGCGTTAAAGTCAATGGCCGTCCGAATAATGTTGACAATCGATAGTTTTGACTCGATTAACTTTTTCGACACACGTCGGATGGGACTAAAAATCCCCTTGGATTGTGGCTGCAACTGTTCGTTGATGCGGTCACGCAATCTGTCCGCCCGTTTACCTCTGTTCTGATCCTATCCTGATCCTAGGGCCCACGATCAGATCAGCCGAATATTGCCCACCTCAAGGTGGGCATATCAGGGAGAGATCCACTCGTTTGGCAACATCCCGAACATTCTACATAACAGATCCCATACATGTACCTTGTACTTGATCCCGTCTAAGATATAATTAATGCTGATTGGATGCAATACCAGCGTATTGCGTTTATTTAATGTTTACATGATTTTCTAGTAGAAGATCCAAATTCTGGAACGAGAAATTATCCTGTCTCTGTATTGTTATAGATATTTAGGAACTTCATCTCTACTGACCATCACTCCCACAGCAGGAGCATTTTTGGCAGAGACGGAACTAGGGGGGGGGGGCGGGCCGTGCAGTGCAGCCGTGCCCCGCCCCCCACCCTCTTCCATGTGCCGCTGCTGTGGGCGCGTGGCTGCCGGGGGCCCTGCGGGGGTGCGGGCCCTGGCCCAATTGCACCCCCTGCTTCCCCGGTAGTTACGCCACTGATTTTTGGGGGGGGAGGGTCTTACATCCAGACAACAGTTATTCAGTACACAGATAAACTGATGTAGATGCCCATTATTTTGCTGGCAGGGAGAAGCACACTGGATATTAATCAGAAGAAAGAAAGAGTTCAGTCTTGCCTGCTGTGCTACTCTGCTTTACAAGGTAGAGGAGACGCCCGTGTTTAGGGGGTCCTGAGAAGTGCAGTTTGGTGGGGGAGGGGCACTGGGGATTGGGCAGGAAAATCATACCAACAGTAAGGTTGATAGTGAGTGGCAATAGTATTAGTTCATTTAAAGGAGTGGTTATATATAATAGCTAATTCTTTGCAACATTTATTAATATTAAACGTTTTTGAATTTTTTGTCTTCTTCATCTGACTCTTTCCAGATTTCCAATAGGGGTCACTGACCCCTTCAATACTGAATTCTGATGCTACCGTTTTATTGTTATTGTTACCTAACAGCCAAAACACTAATCCATGCCCTTGTCTTTTCCCGTTTAGACTATTGCAAGCTACTCACTACATCTCTTCTCTTGTCTCACTATACGTTCCTGGTCTTCTTCTCTGCTTTTCTCAGAGCCACCTTCTCTTCACACCATCCACATCCACTGCCACCTCTGGTCTCAAACCCTTCTATCTTGCTGCTCGTTCCCTCTGGAATCCTCTCTCAATCTCTTCAAGAAAAAACTAAAGGTGGCCATACATGGATAGATCCCTCCGATATGCCCACCTTGAGGTGGGCAATATCGGGCAGATCCGATCGTGGGCCCTAGGGCCCAACGATCGGATCCTAGCATTCACAAACGGGCGGTCGGATCGCGGGACCGCATCAACGAACAGATGCGGCCGCGATCCGACGGGATTTTTAAACCCATCCAATCGAGATCTTGATCGGGGAAGCCCGTCGGGGGCCCCCATACACGGGCCAATAAGCTGCTGACACAGTCTGTCGGCAGCTTTTATCGGCCCGTGTATGGCCACCTTTAGAGTCTACCTCTTGGATCACTAGGACAATAGCCTAGTCCTGTCCCTACTGACTATGCCTTACCTTGTACACTTTTTCATATGCAATTTGTACCTTTACTTTTTACTTCACTTTTAGATATATTATATTTTTATGCATTGTACAGTAGTGATGTGCAGTTCAGGTAAAACCCGCACCCGACCCGGCCTCCCTCCACCCCCACCCGCCCAAGCCTGACTTCCAGATTCCTTTTATAGACCCGCCCCACCGATTACATCAGAAAAGGGGCAGGGCAGGCAGGCAAACGGCTATAAAACCGGAACCAAGAAGTCGGAAGCCGGCTAGGTAAGGTGGCAGGCAACCACAAATAGGGGTGCGAGGTCGCCGACCCGCGGGTAAACTTGCGAGTATTGGGCCGGCCCGCACATCACTATTGTACAGTGCTGCAGCGCTTTACAAATAATTCTACATACATAAATCTTTCTATTCAGGCCTCTCCTGTTCATATTCTAGTCTCTCGTTCCAAACGGCTGCCGGGTTGTAGGGTAATTTGAACGCTTACTGGAGAGCTGCTGAATAAAAAGCTAAATAACTCATAAAACCATAAATAATAAAAAAATGAAGACAGCCCCATTAAACTTCCTTACTAGTGGTGAGCGAAAGTTTTGCCAAGTTTAAAATTATGCCCATAGACGTCGATGGGTCAAAAAATTAAAAAAAAGTCGCGCAACAAAAAAATGTTGTCGTCCATCGACTTGAATGCATTTTGGCTAATTTTCGCCATTTTGCTAATTTACTGCAAAACGGGTCAGATTCTCCCATCATTAATCCTTACATGTAAACCTTGACTCTAAGGGAAATGGTACAGGTATCACTTTGACACCTGCGGGAGAAAGCTTTTATTATGATCAGCGTCTCAGTGTCCAAAAATACTTTTTAATGAAGAGGAATGGGAATCACAACATGGAAATATAGGGGCGACAAGCCTTAAAATGTTCAGCCTGGGGAAGTCACATATATACTGTTTATTAGTCGTATATATAATATGGATGAATGGGTTTGTAGATCTTTTGTCCTTATTATCACATCCTGCGGATTCAGATTTACAGATTTCCATTGTTCTATTCTGCTCTCGTTAGTCGTTATTTTTGTTTTATTTGCAAAGTGCCCTGTACAGTGCCCTGGAGCTTTCCGGATAATGGCGTCTATGGGAAATAGCCTTTCTGTAATTCTGATCTTTCTGGATAATGGGTTTCTGAATAATGGATCCCATACCTGTATACCTTTCTCAGTGTACCAGGGCTCCAGTGCACGTCTGTGTTTAACAACCCAGAGAAAGTGGAACATGGAAAATGGGCTGAGCTGATAAATCAGTGGGTTCCCAGCTGGTTTCCATATTCAGGAATTGCAATGGGAGTAAATGTGGTATCTCGTGAGAGGGAAAACTCCAGACTGGAGGAACGTGATGTGCTTTGCAGAACTATTTAACACTTGCCTGTTTATGGAGTTTGGAAATACTTTTGCGGTGGGGCTATTAGTGGCAGAGGAAAGGTCAGACGGCAGGGCTAGTGACACACTCCAACTTCCCACAGCAAAGAAAAACATGGGATCACTTTTGCTTCTGCTAGAATGTCTTTTGCTAGAATGTCTTCCAGCTCCTGGAGCAGAGGCTTGTGATGGCACCCCTCCGTCACACTCCCCTCCGGGACTGAAACACATTAGGGCTCATTTATAAACACTGGGCAGATTTGCACCTGGGCAGTTACCCATAGCAACCAATCAAAGGTTTGCTTTCATTGTTCAACCTGCAGGTGGCTGAAAAAAGCCAGTTACTGATTGGTTGCCATGGGTTACTGCCCCAGTGCAAAGTTTCCCGGTGATTATAAATGAGCCCCAGTGACCATTTCACATCACAAGCACAGCCACTGGTCATCTTACTCATTTTTATTGAAGCTAAAGGCGTGCTTCAGTCACCCTAAGGGGCACATTTACTTAGCTCGAGTGAAGGATTCGAATGAAAAAACTTTGAATTTCTAAGTTTTTTTTTTTTTGGTTACTTCGACCATCGAATTGGCTACTTCGACCTTCGAATCGAACGATTCGAACTAAAAATCGTTCGACTATTCGATAATCGAAGTACTGTCTCTTTAAAAAAAACTTTGACTACCTACTTCGCCACCTAAAACCTACCGAGCACCAATGTTAGCCTATGGGGACCTTCACCATAACCTTTCTAAGTAATTTCTGATCAAAGGAAAATCGTTCGATCGATGGATTAAAATCCTTCGAATCGTTCGAAGGATTTAATCGTTCGATCGAATGAATTTTCCTTCAATTGTTCAATCTGGGGCGGAGATAAAGGGTTCCACCCTAGCCTTCGGACGAAGGTGGTTCTGGAGAATCCTGTTTTCCCTGGCGCCTTATGGGCCGGATAACCTGGAGATTCGGAAACTAAGTCCAATTGCACCCGTAGCACTGTGTGCGGTAAATCTTCGATATTCAAAGTCGAAGGATTTTACTTCGATGTTCGAATATCGAGGGTTGATTAACCCTCAATATTCGACCGATAGTAAATGTGCCCCCAAGTGTTGTGCACACACAGTGCTATGGGTGCAATTGGACTTAGTTCCGAATCTCCAGGTTATCCGGCCCATAAGGCGCCAGGGAAAACAGGATTCTCCAGAACCACCTTCGTCCGAAGGCTAGGGTGAAACCTTTTATCTCCGCCCCCCAGCCTAAAGGCAATGACGGGGGGCAAGGGTCTTCAGATTCTCTTTGCTGCAAGGCTAGGGGAACCCCTTTATCCTTCTCTCTCTAGCCAGAAAGCATGAAGAGATCTGAAAGCAATGGACCTCCAAAAAGGTCCCAACACAGTGTGCGCCCATAACAGGACCAGGTTCAGGGTCATTTAACTTATCCTATACAGGCTCCAAAAATATGGGAGAAAAGTTCTTGGTTGTCATCTTTAGGGATGTACCTCTTCAATGAATCCTACCAGGTCAAACTCACAGTATGGTTTGTAAGACATGATGGGAACTGATATTCAAATCACTGTGGAATATGATAAAACTATGTATGTGAATAAAGAATAATAACACATTCTGATTTTTTGCAAGAAAGCACAATATTTTCAATAAAATCTACTTTCGCCATAATGTCCGTTAATAACATGGGCTAATGAAATAGGCTAAAGTTTGCCTGCATCTTGTATCCCATAGCAACCAATAAGAGGTGTGTTTTCAGCCACTAAGTGCTACAGGTTGATTGGTTGCTATGGGTTATTAGACTAGTAGCAAACTTTGGAGCGTTTATTACATTATCTCATATGGATGCTGCCCAAGTAAAGTGTGTGCATTATTTATGTGACTTTAGAGTGGGTTTGGGATAGCTTGGGGCACAGATAAAAGATTTCAAAGCAGGTCCTCCTTTTTTTTTTTTTTTTTACATTTTCTTTGTGTTAACAAGTTCTTTTTTATAGAATACACAGTGCTACGCAATATGTTGGCCTGGGTCAAAAGTGCCTGCCTGTTTTTCCAAATTAGGAAAACTGTGCAGGATTCTCCTCGACTGACTTGGCGATTGACCAATCACTGATCGCCACTCTATAGCCCCACCCCAATGATGTCATCAGCTCTGCCCCACAGGAGCACTGCTCCGCCCCATGACATCCCTATCCAGCCCCCTGCCTGGACTTCGCTGCCCTGAAAGGTGGCAACCCTAGTGCTGGACTGGTCCACTAGGACACATGGAGATATCCCAGTGGGCCCCACCTTTGAATGGTCCACCTTTGCAGCTTGGAGGGGAGGCCTGGGAAGTTGGCTGCTGAGGCAGCAGTCTGACACCAAATAGCTCTTTGCAATGGTTTTGTGAAGACACCAAATTTGGTTCCTGTTCAAATGGACTGCAAGTCTGACTGACCCAGGATTTAGGCACCAAGGATCAGTACCGTAACTAGGGGCGTATGGCCCAGGTGCAGGCCATGCAATCGGGACCCCTACGGAGATTTTTTTCGGCAGATTCGCCTCAGCATGAACCGCCAACGTGCCCTGGTACGATCACACCCCCTACACCCTTGGTAGTTCCGCCACTGCCAAGGACAAAGCTGGCACTGGGGAAAAGGCAAGAAAGACAAATGTCCCATGGAGTGGTATCAGAAGGGTGAAGCCATTAGTCAAGTACAAGTTAGGGCAGTGATTAGAATAGTCAAAACTGGCCAAACACCAATGATTGGGCGATCCTGGACCCTGTGCCGCCCTGACTTTGCTACTGCCACCTTCCTCTTTCCCCATGCTCATCTTTTTGGCACCTGAGGGGGTCCTGGGGGGTCTTGATGCTAACGCAGAAAAGTGCAGTTGTGCTCCCTACGCTAGAATAGTCAAATGTCTTGTATAAATAAAATGCTGCCCATGGTAACCAGTGGGGTTGCTCCACTTGCCTCATTGATGCATCGCCCCTATCAATAATGTAGAGCAGCCAGGAACTTGCACTACTACCATAACCCACAGCAACCAGTCTTAGGGGTTAGAGATCACCACAGTCCTCTAGAGTGAAATTCTGCCACTCTCCATTCATTTCTATGGGATTTTTAAAAGAGTATTTATCGATGGGTGAAAGTGTAAGTTCATCCTTTGCTAAATACGCCTTTCAAAATCCCATAGAAATAAATGGAGAGAGGCAGAATTTCACTCTAGAGGACGGTGGCAATCTCTAACTTCACTCTTTGATAAATATACCCCTTAGACTTCTTGAATATGACAGCTGCCGCTCCTTTGTTTACATAAGGGAGTGTGCACACCATCAGCTATGACATGACCTGTACATAGGGTTGCCACCTTTGTGCGGCTCGCGATCCAGGCAGAACCATGATGTCCCCGGGGCTGGTCAGTGATGTTGTGGGCAGGGCTATTGCATGGCAATCAGTGATTGGCTGATTACTATGCCAATCAGGGGAGATCCTGCCCGGTTTTCTTTTTTTGGAAAACTGGGCAGCCCTTCTGAAAACTGGGCTGTCCGGGTCAAATCCAGACAGGTGACAATCCTAACAGTTCATTGGGAACAGTAAAAGATAAATTGGTTTATGTGCCCTTTAAATTGTGCCTGCCCCTTTATCAGTTAAATGCCATTAAAAGTGCCTGGCACAGTATTTGCTATAACTTTTCCCTTGCATGTTGTACTATTATTAAGACACCTTTTATATGGGGGCCAGTTACCCAGTAGGAACATATACCTCTGAACCGGCTTCTCATGTCAGACATTGAGACTGCTCATATTACCCAGCAACATGTTATTCCGTGTGCTTCCCAGTCCAACAGGATTAGACTACAGAAGGCCACGGGCGCTATGAAAATAGGACTGAAATAGTGATGAGGGTGAATCACTCTAGTCATCACTAAATAAGGACCACTCATTTTTGTTAGGGTTTAATAAGTAAAGGTTATTAAGGGTTAGGGGGGCAGATGGGCCGTTGTCATTTCTTGGGGTTCATAAACAAGATTAGTTTGTCCATAGTGCAGATATTACATGTACACTTTAGAGTTTCTCTCTTGCATTGCTTGTAACTGGGCATCACATGAACTAAAAACATTAAGCTCCGCTGCAAAGCAACACCGATTTTGCCCTGATCCCCCAACAAATCAGTTTGCCTTATTATTCATTATTTGTAGTGATGGTCGAATTTATTCGCCAGGCGCGAATTCGCGGTGAATTTGCGCGATTCGCCGTCAGCGAATAAATTCGCGAAACGCCCGCGAAAATTCGCCGGCGTCAAAAATTTTTTTTCAAAAAAACGGACGCTGGCGCAAAAAAACGCCGTTTCCCGAATTTTTCGCCGTTTCGCGAATTTCACACGAAATTCGTGAATTTTTCGGCGAAGCGAAACTGCACAAATTCGCCCATCACTAATTATTTGTGCACAGGACAAACCCACTTGAGCTGCTCTTTGGCATCTGCCCTCACCAAAGTATTAGAGACGCAGCCAAAAATCCTGGCTCTTTATCAAATAAATCACACTTGCATCTCTCTATCAGGAGTGAGGTCTTCCCTCTTTCAGTTGGTGATGGATGATGTGAGCTGAAAGAGACCCGTTGTGCCTTACGACTCATGATCAACTCTCTTGAATCTGTTCTTTCTCCTCAAACTAATGTTCAGTCCGATCTTTGATCACCTTGGTCGTGGGTCTATGCCCATTGAGATTAATTGAGATTGAGATTAATACAGCTCCATGGCCTCAAACTTCTTCATTACATTGCTTACAGCGGACATAGGAATAGGAATAAAGGGATACAGTCACGGGAAAACAGTTTTGTTTAAAATGAAATCAGTCAGAATCCAGCAAAATGCACTGAGATGGAACAATATTACAACTAAGAAAAAATATATTTGTTGGTTTAAGATTGATGTCAGATTAACTTTTTAAAGGAGAACTAAACCCTAAAAAATAATGTATAATAACCTATAAATAATAGGTGCATTGGCCAGGGTGTGTATCATGGGGGGAGGGGTATTGTGTAGTGGCCAAACCGTGCAGGGGCCCCTTGAAGTCAAGTTTTCCAGTGGGCCACAGAGACCCCAGTTTTACACTGTTGGTGCACTTGTGGGGTCGGTCAATTATCGCTGACCACTTGTGTGACTGTTTGTATAGTTGTTAAATAATAGAATACCCCCCTAAAATGTTGCATTTGGTGCAAACCAGTAAGTCCTCGCTGTGGCTGGCTTTCTGGTTGCCTTTAAATCCAAGGTTTCAGCATTTGCAACTGTAAAAGTGCCAATCCTGTTTGATGTTGGAGCGGTGACTCACTGAAAAGACTTAGTGCCTCATTTTAATAGAGGTGCTAAGCAGATCTGGCCGTTCTCCTGATGGCTTCTCATCACAGGAATGGGATATTAGCAGGTGACAACAGACAGAGCTGCTTAACACGATAGTCTCCATGTTGTTATTTGTTCCTATTAACCCCCAAACCCAGGTCAAATATTCTATTATTTAAAGGGATACTGTCATGGAAAAACAGGTTTTTTCCAAAACACATCAGTTAATAGTGCAGCTCCGGCAGAATTCTGCACTGAAATCCATTTCTCAAAAGAGCAAACAGATTTTTATATACCGGTATTCAATTTTGAAATCTGACATGGGGCTGGACATATTGTCAGTTTCCCAGCTGCCCCCAGTCATGTGACTTGTGCCTGCCCTTTAGGATGGAATTACTTTCAGGCAGGCTGTTATCTCTCCTACTTAATGTAACTGAAGGAGTCTCAGTGGGACTTGGCTTTTGCTATTGAGTGCTGTTCTTAGCTCTACCAACGAGTTGTTATCTTGTGTTAGGGAGCTGCTATCTGGTTACCTTCCCATTGTTCTGTTGTTAGGCTGCTGGGGGGGTAAGGGAGGGTTGATATCACTCCAACTTGCAGTACAGCAGTAAAGAGTGACTGAAATTTATCAGAGCACAAGTCACATGACTGGAGGCAGCTGGGAAACTGACAATATGTCTAGCCCCATGTCAGATTTCACAATTGAATATAACAAAATCTGCTCTTTTGAAAAATGGATTTCAGTGCAGAATTCTGCTGGAGCAGCACAATTAAATAATGTGTTTTAAAAAAACAAGTTTAGCCATGACAGTATCCCTTTAACTGCACTGACTCATCAGCCATTGATAGACAGAGGGGTGTGTGCCTCCAATGGCTTGTGACCCGGAAGATTTTTATCATTCCTAGCCAATAGTAGAATGTGCTGCAACTTTTGTGGACAACACCAATGTAGACATTAAATTGCGCAAAAATTGTGGTATATGGTGTGTGATTGGTTCGGTGCAAGTCACTTGTGTGTATGTAGCAGGGGCAGATTAATGCACAGGCTCCTATAGGCTATAGCAGGGGTGTCCAAACTTTTGGCTCGCAGGGCCACATTGGAAAAAAGAAAAATTGTCTGGGGCCACACATGAAATACACAAACACGTTTGATTTGTAAAAGTACAAGGAAAGGAAATACACAGAAAAGAACTACAATGCCAGTTGGATAACCAGCTATACACTGGAATATGGGACACCTGGATATTAAATAGACTTATTATTATATATTTATTACTAACTGGGCAATGGGCAGAGTCCCCCCTCCTCCTATATCCTTTGCGACATAACGTTTCCTCGGGAACCAAGCTGGGCCACATTCATATGCATCCCGGGCCGCATGTGGCCCTCGGGCCACAGTTTGGACACCCCTGGGCTATAGCCTAGGGCCCAGTGTGATCAGGAGCCCATCTAGTTTTTTTTCAATTATTATTTCTATTTAGTTTTCTTTCAATATTTATTTTTAATTTGCAATGCTGGGTCACATGAGGGGCACCTGCTGGGAGAAGAAGCAGACACGGCAACGGCATGTGCCCTGAGGAGTGCAGATCCGGTGATGTCATTGGTGTGCGCCAAACCTGACCCAAAATAGAGAACTTGGGTGCACATGTGCCTGGATCTGCACACATCTCGCAGACAAATTTTTGCAGGGTGGAGTGTGGCAATTTTTTTTGACCATGCCCATTTCTGTGGCCACTAATTACCATGTCCATTTTACAAAATTTGTCAGGTTATGAAACTCTGAACACATTTCTGTGGTTTTTCTGTGTTATTATAGTTTTGCTAATGAAGGTGAATTGCCCTTTAAGCTGTGAGTCTAAATTCTCCCAAGAGACCTTCTTATCTTAAACTGTTAGTAAGTATCTAAGTATCTATTCTGAGCTCTCTGCCAAAAGCCATCTAAGTTAAAATGTTGTATCTTTTTCTGGCTGTTCAGTGCTGGAGATCAAAGAGAAAGTCGGGACATTTCAGTAACACATCCGGCACTGCAGGGCTGAGCTGAAAGACGGTTGGGAGTCCAGAGCTTTTTCGCCTAGTGACACATGCTAAGATTCCGGGGAGATTAGTTGCCCAGTGACAAAAAGACTCTTCGTCGGGCGACTAATCTCCCCTAAATGCCTTCCCGCCAGATAGAATGTAAATTGCCAGTGGGATGGCACTTGGAATGATTTGTTTTCCGAAGTGGTCTGAAATTGCCTCACGAGGAAACTTGGGGCGAGTTCGGAAAACGAAGCGATCCGAGTGATATCCCGCCGTTGATTTACATTCTAGCCGGCGGGAAGGCATTAAGGGGAGATTAGTCGCCCGAAGAAGAGGCAATTTGTTGCTGGGTGACTAATCTCCCCTGAATCTTAGCGTGTGTCACCACCCTTAAGTGTAGAACAAGTAAACCTGGCACAATTCTAACTGCATGCCCAGTGCCATTGATCTGAGCTAAATTCATCAGTGCGGCCATCAATTAATTGGCCTGCAGGCAGTATTGGAGGGTTGCTGAAGTGCAAGTGTCTTGGGTTAGGCCACAATACACAAACCTGGTATCAGCTCTATTAGCATAAATCAACCTAATTTCCCTACATCTTGAATTCATTTAAGACACCTTGGGTATTTATATTAATACTACAAACAAAACATCCAAACTGGAGCCCACCTTATGCGGTGCCTCTAATGTAGGCTGGACAACAAAAAGCTTCAACAACAACAACACAAACACCAAAATACAATAAAAACCCTAAAACAAACATTTTTGTTTTTGCACCAACACCATTATGCTAAATGAATTTTTTTATGTCTGTCCCTGAGGAGAGTCCCACTATGTGATCGAAATTTTGGATTATCATATGAACTATTAATAAATGGGCTTTGTTTGTTTGATGACCTGGTAAGTGCAGGACTATTTTCTTTCAATATTATGAAACACACAATTTTTTATGTGCCAGGAATTACAGAAACCAGTACTTTTTCTGGGCTACTCAGTAGATTCCACTGGCTTAAAAGCCATACACTATAAGATCTGCTTGTTTGGTGAGTGGATCTTAACCGGATATGTCAAATAACAGCAGGGCGATATCAGGTTAATCCGAATGTTAAGCCCTAGGGCCGAACAATCAGATTACAACTAAGAGAATGTATGCCAACGGGTCGTAGGGCCACATCAACTAGCCAATGCAGTGTAAGGGAGAATTACTTCCGCATCCACGCGTACGCTGCTCTGTTGTTCAAGATGGCGACGCCCAATCCTTCCACGAGGTTCTTCCCAGGCGTGGCACTGTGACGCCAGCGCATTTTTGCCGGCGTCAGAATGGACGGCAGCGCCTGAATGGATGCCAGCATCGGAACGCCTGCGCAATAACGCCAGCGCAGTGACGTCATCACGTCCATCTTTTGGCGCCAAAGGAGGCCTATTTAAGGAGCCTAAAGGTCTGGAAACATTGCCCAATTATAGGTTCTACGTCGTGTCTTCATGGGTGTGTTAGTGTATATTGATTCCTGATCTTGACCCATTGCCTGCTTATCGTTATTGAACTCTTGCCGCCTGAACTGACCTATTTGCCTGGACTTTGACCATTCTTTTGCCTAATCCTATTGTACCGCGAACTGTGCTGAACTTCAGCTTCCTCTTTGGTCCGCTACTCCAGTTTGAGCCTTCGGGCCCTTACATGCAGTCCTTGATCGCAGGAAAAGAAAACCTGCCCGATCGATATCTGACTAATTTTTGACCTGATATAGAACAGGGAGACAGGTCAGAATCCCCCACACACGGCAGATAAAATGCTGAATCCTTATAAAGGACCAATATCAGAAGATTTAATCTGCCCTTGTATGGCCATCTTTAGTCCCATCATGGGCCAACTTTTGGCTTGATTAAGCTCTGCCGATGGATCCTAGTTCCCAGTGCAGATTAGGGAACTAAAACTCCAGCCATAATGTCTTCCAAACAAGGAAGACAGCTGTCATTATGAAAGAAATGATGGGAGTGATCAATTAGATGGATGATGGATGAGAACAGGATTACATCAAGAGCAAACATCAGTTGTTGTGAGACTTAGATTGTTTTTCTGCCTATTTTTGCCTATCTGGTCTCCACTTTCACATCTGGTTCCATTTAGTGGTGGAACTACCAGGGGTGTAGGGGGTGCGAGCACCAGTGACCACCGGCAGTTTGCGTAGTGGGTGGGGGGCCCAGCTCCATGGCCTGCATCTGGGCCCCTCCCTGTATTTACATTACTGTCTGGTGCAGGGATGCACCGAATCCACTATTTGGGATTCAGCCGAATCCCCGAATCCTTGGTGAAAGATTCGGCCGAATACCAAACTGAATCCGGATCCTAATTTGCATATTCAAATTAGGGGCAGGAAAGGAAAAAGTGGAAAAAAAATCTTCATTTATGATGAATAGTCACATGATTTCCCTACCCGCCCCTAATTTACATATGCAAATTCGGATTCGGTTCGGCCAGGCACAATGATTCGGCCAAATCCCAATCCTTCTGAAAAAGGCCGAATCCTGGCCAAATCCCAGACCAAATCCTGGATTCGGTGCATCCCTAGTTTGGTGTGACCCGTTGTTGCTCATCTACTTAGCTGCTGCCAGGTCTTGAGACTTTGCATTTAATGTGCTGCCACTATAGCGAGTAAAGGAGAAAGTCAGACTTTACCAGGAAATATGATTGCCTCTGGTTGAGAAGTAATAGCAGAAGAGGACAGTTCTGATGTCAGAGTTGTGACAAATACCCTGACCTATGAGTGAGCATTAAATTAAATAAGGGAAAATAATATGCCCAGAATCCATAGAGATCACAGCCCTCCCAAGATACAATATTAAAACCGCCTTTATTTCATAACTGGCACAGCAACGTTTCGGACCACTCTGGTGCTTTATTAAGCTGACAAAGTATAATGTGTCCACCTGGCCTCCCTAGGGGTTAATTGCTTAGCTATTTCAATGTACAATAAGTAACAATTCTAAAGGCGCAACATTACCTTGATGCCCCCTCCCCAAGAGATGTTTCCATTCCTCAAAGCCCTAATCAAATGCCATCAAAATCTCAAATAATTATTCTAAGGGAAACATTTTAGGTAAAAAAAAAAAAAGAGCAAGGATGAAATTTGTTAGAAATTATGTTCTTTCAAAAAACAAACTGGTCTGGCAACCACATCCAAGGGATTCAGATCAAAAGCCAGTCAGGGTGGCATAGTATAGTTATAGGTTTTCTAAGATGGAAATCCCCATAAAGGGGCTGTTCACCTTTTAGTTAAGTTTTAGTATGTTATAGAATGGGTAATTCTAAGCAACTTTTCAATTGGCGACAAATTGCCTCTTCTTCGGGCGACTAATCTCCCCTAAATGCCTTTCACTGGCTAGAATGTAAATCGCCGTTGGGATGGCACTCGGATCGCTTCTGCTGAAGTCGCCGGAAGTTTCCTCGTGAGGCAACTCCGGTCGACTTCGGAAAACGAATCATTCCGAGTGCCCTCCCACTGGTGATTTACATTGTAGCCGGCAGGAAGGCATTTAGGGGAGATTAGTTGTCCGAAGAAGAGGCAATTTGTCGGTGGCCGACTAATCTCCCCCAGTAGCCTCGTCTGCCACCATCCTTAAGATGTGTAGTAGCCAGGGTGATAAGTAGTTGGAGACAAGTACTCCTGCAATGATTACCCTCACCTAACCACTTTTTCTGGATTTAACTTTGGCATTTTTTGTACTATAGAGGAGGACAAAGGTAATGACTCTAGAACAGGGATCCCCAACTTTCTGAACCCGGGAGCAACATTCAAAATTAAAAGGAGTTGGGGAGCAACACAAACATGAAAAATGTTCTTGTGGTGCCAAATAAGGGCTGTGATTGGCCATTTGGTAGCCCCTATGCAGATTGTCAACCTACATTAAGGCTCTGTTTAGCATTGCACCTGGTTTTTATACAACCAAAACTTGCCTCCTGCTTTGAGACCACTGGGAGCAACATCCAAAGGTTTGGAGAGCAACATGTTACTCACAAGCTTACAGGCCTGGATTTGTGGAAAGGCCACCTAGGCCAGGGCCTAGGGTGGCAGGATTTTAGGGGGGCGGCATGCTGCCCAACTACACCCACATTCAGGCCCGGATTTGCGGCAAGGCTGCATAGGCCCGGGCCTAGGGCGGCAAAAAATAGGGGCGGCATGCCGCCTAGCTGCATTATGGGGATCTTTGCTTCCCCGTTGAACTACACCAGCTGCGCCGGCGCGCTGGGAAGACGGGCGCTAGGACCGCGCGGTCGCCTTGTCGGACCGCGCGGCCTAGGGGCGGCCGGAGAAGAAATCCGGTGCTACAAGCTTCTGGTTGGGGATCACTGCTTTAGAATGTCTGCAACCTGCTATCTCACTTTGTAGTGAGAACCTTTACCTTCCACCTTAGCATGCAGTAGAATTTGTAGAAATGTTTCAAACCCATTTAGGCAAATATGTACACTGGGATTGATTTGGAGGGGTTGAACTTAAGGGACTTTGGTCTTTTTTCAACCAAACTTTACCAAGTAACTATCTAATGCAAATCTAGGCCATGGGAAAGCCCATGGTCCCTGAAAGGTTGTGTAACGTTTGCATTAAACTGGTAGATCTGTTTGAATTAACATGAAACAACCCCCATTTGTATCTGTCTGCTCCCCCCCCCCCCCACTGTATGAGTTTTTGTAAACCGTTTCCTTAAATGGCCTAAAGAATAATCATTTGGTCCAAATGAAAGGAATGTGACTGCTTAGAGAATATGTACGGCATCTACCAAATATGTCACCAACAGGCAATTGTTTAAAGTACACAAGCCATAAGCCGCTGTGTGAGAAGAGATGTGTCACGTCGAATGTCTAGCGGTTTATTGGTGATGTCATCGCTCTGAGGAAGTACATTGTTACGAAACGCGTTAGATCTTGGGCACTGTTCTTTTTTAATTGAATGCAACAATAATGACGGATGTGGTTTTAAACACATATTGAATTGAGCGATCCTTGACTCTTGGGGGCAAATTCACTAAGATTTGTAGTTGTGCCAGCGTCCGCTTCGCAGCACTTCGCCAGGCGTATTATCGCCAGTGCTAAATTCACTAAAATGCGCGCGTCAGTGAATTTGCGTAGTTACATCCATTGCGCAAATTCGCCAGGCGTAAGGGTGCGAAGTAACAATAGCGAATTTACGCCAGTATCCGTTAGTGAATCTGCGAATTAATTAAAATGCGCTACGCTAGCGAATTAACGCTAGCGTTTGGCGCTTTGTCCTTTAGTGGATTTGCCCCTTTTCTATGGGTGGGGCCATAAGCACCCGAACCCCTTGAACTGGACAGTGATCGGCAATTGAGCCCAGTGTGGCTTTGTTCTAATTGGATTGGTGGGGGAGAAGTACACGTAAAAGAAGGTGCTGGACTTTTGGATATACAATTGATGTCACTGCTCTGTACTTGAACTCAATATGATGAGGACATTCCTGTAAATGTTTGCTTATCTAAAGGGAGTTATCAGCAGAAAAATAAAAAGGAAGCAGATCTGTGCCATAAAATGTCATAAAACCATCAACTCCGTGACGAAATTAAAATACACACACGTTTATACCGTAAATGTTCAGTGTTTTCACATGGCTTTGGGACTGCTCAGCCAATTCCAATTAAAACTGTTTATTGCTGCCACTCACCTCCCCCTGCCGCTGTCACAATAGAGAGTGCTAATTGGGTTATACAGACAGGCACTTTAGGGATAAAAGTAAGGATTGGTTGAAGAGACACCTACATCAGTCACAACAATTTTGGCATGAGGGTGGGCTGCCAGGGGGCAATACAAGGAAATGTTTATTATGCATTATGGTGTTTATTGTGTAAATCAGATTAGGTATTAATAACACTGATACATACCTTTGCCTCTTCTAACCCTTCCCATGGCATCTGCTCAGGTCCTTGCCTTGGATGCTCCAGCTCCTTGGTCCTGCTCTGAGGCACTTTGTAGTTTGTTGATAAAGGAGCTTGTCTAATTGCCAGAATTTAATTTTTTTACAACCACCTCAATGGGAGAGCTTCAGAAGGGCACTGTGAGTCAACTTAATGCATTAAAAAGGTCAGCTTTGCAGGTTCACCACTGTTCACCTCTGTGTGTTTCAGACGTCACCTCTCTGAAGGATTACAATGTGCCATTGTGATTGGATTAGTGGAAGAGTTTATATGCCGAGTATTTCCCACACCAGTCAGTTGTACTGAAGAAGCTGCTCGGATGAGTAGTGAAACATCTTCAATGATTACTCAGCAAGTCCAGTTGTTTTAGAATAAAGGTGCAACAC
This sequence comes from Xenopus petersii, assembly GCA_038501925.1. Taxonomy (NCBI): domain Eukaryota; kingdom Metazoa; phylum Chordata; class Amphibia; order Anura; family Pipidae; genus Xenopus; species Xenopus petersii. The sequence continues at coordinate 120,614,901 of CM076679.1, read as the reverse complement.
GAAAAAATCCGATGGCACACAGGACTGCAGGAAATTTTCCTGCTTGCACTCCGCTTTGAAATAAAACTTGGAAGATTTCCAGCAGTCCTGTGTGCCATCGGATTTTTTCGTGTTGTACCTTATTGTGAGGTGGCCGAGCCTCTACCCTTGTGCACCAGGCGTCTCTTTCATTCTGCAGGGTGTGCGAGGTCCTACACTGCTTTGAACTTAGAATAAAGGTGGTCATACACGGGCCGATAAAAGCTGCCGACAGCAGCTTATTGGCCTGTGTATGGGGCCCCCCCATGGGCTTCCCCGATCGAAATCTGGCCGACTAAAAATCCCATCGGATCGTGGCCGCATCTGTTTGTTGATGCGGTCCCGCAATCTGATCGCCCGTAGGATCCAATTGTTGGGCCCTAGGGCCTCAAGGTGGGCATATCGGGGAGAGATCCACTCGTTTGGCGACATCGCCAAACGAGCGGATCTCTCAATGTATGGCCACCTTTACTTATACTAGATATACAATGACCTGGATGAAGGAAAATCTTCATAGTCATATTCACTGACATGTTTTTTATTAACCATCAATAACTCATGTGCAGGGGTGGATTATTGATGGGCTATAGCCTAGGGCCCCTGTGTTATCAGGGGTCTGTCTAGCTTTTTCTACAATTATTATTTCTATTTTCTTTTAATATTTATTTATATTTGCACTGCTGGGTCTAGCCGGGCATATCTGCTGTGACTGGTGCATGTTGAACCCAACCAGGTGTAGAGAGCTCAAAGTGAGAAAAAGTGGGAGGGGCAATATCGAGCTGATCCGATCGTGGGCCCTAGGGCCCAACGATCGGATCCTAACGAATGGTAATGGGCGGTCGGATCGCGCGACTGCATCAACAAACAGATGCGGCTGCAATCCGACGGAATTTTTAGTCCCATCCGATCGAGATCTGCCCGACTTTCGGCCACATCACGATCGGGGAAGCCCGCCGGGGGGGCCCCATACACGGGCCAATAAGCTGCCGACTCGGTCTGTCTGCAGCTATTATCGGCCCATGTATGGCCACCTTTAGAGGCCCCACATGTCATTAATCCACCACTGTTTATGTGTATACTGCAGGTACTAATCATTTACAGGGGTTCTTCCTGTTCCACAATAATAAGAAGCATTTAAGTCAGAGAGTGTGAACATGCAGCGTAGAACTAGTAATATATGGAATATGATGAGAACAACATTTGCAAGTTGTATTATTGCAAGACCTTTTGAGCAATGACAGGCAGGACATAATGGCTCTCAATTAAGGGTAGGTATACACGGACGTTTTCGGCGAGATCCAACAAGTTGCGACAAAACGACTGCGACAAGTCGAATACGACGGAAATAAGGAAAGAGATAGAAATGTCGGATGATGTTACAGCATTGATCCGACGCAACACGACCATCGGATGCAGACGCAGCATGCAGCGTCTGCATCCGACAGTCGCGTTGGATCAACGCTGTGACTTCATCCGACATTTCTATCCCTTAGGGTAGGACTACACGGACGTTTTCGGCGTGATCTGACGCGCTGCGACAAGATTTCACACGTTTGTGTAGTCCAACCCTAATCTTGGGTACAGAGGCAACAACATGTCCCTTCATAGATTAAGAAGCGGTGATGGCGGAGCTCTTCCTTCTTCAGCGTCTCGTGGCCGGTCGCAGCTATCGCGAGAAATTAGGGTACTTGATACTCACTATCAGCGCTGAGCGATCCACACGGGAGACGGTGATATTGATATCAAATTCGGCTTTATTCAATCACACAGTGTAAGAGCAATGTTACCGTGGGTGTGCAAACTCCAAACAACACGTCCCAACACGTCCCAAGTGATTTACCAGCTGAATCCATAACCATCTATAAATAGTTCTCTTTTTCCTTATTCAACTAAGGAACTGTCGATCTTTTTGGAAACATCTTTTTTTTAATGATATTAGTTTTGTTTGAGGCAGATAAAGAAATATTCAATATTCAACTACATTAAGGGGCCGATTCACTATGGGTTGAATATCGAGGGTTAATTAACCCTCGATATTCGACTAGGAACTAAAATCGTTCGACTTCGAATATCGAAGTCGAACGATTTAGCGCAAATCCTGCGATCGAACGATCGAAGGATTATTCCTTCGATCGAACGATTAAATCCTTCGAATCGAACGATTCAAAGGATTTTAATCCAACGATCGAAGGAATATCCTTCGATCAAAAAATCTCAGGCAAGCCTATGGGGACCTTCCCCATAGGCTAACATTGACTTTGGTAGCTTTTAGCTGCCGAAGTAGGGGGTCGAAGTTTTTCTTAAAGAGACAGTACTTCGACTATCGAATGGTCGAATAATCGAACGATTTTTACTTCGAATCCTTCGATAGTCGTAGTCGAAGGTCGAAGTAGCCCATTCGATGGTCGAAGTAGCCCAAAAAACACTTCGAAATTCTAAGTTTTTTTAATTCGAATCCTTCACTCGAGCTTCATGAATCGGCCCCTAAGAGTCACATTTATCAAGGATTGACTTTCAAATTCATGTGAGTTTTTTTTAACTACCGATTGAATTCAAAATGTGATTGGGGGAAATATATTAAAAATCGGACGAATTTTACCGATCCGAAAACTCGAATCGAATTTGATTTGAATTATATAAAACTCGATTCAAGTTTTTTTCTCCGAAAAAAAAAACTTGAATGTGAGGAAGGCTACAAACATCACCAAATTGATCCCTGGACCTCTCCCATCGACTTATACAGTAATTCGGCAGGTTTAAGGTGGCGAATAGTCAAATTCGAATTCTTAAAGGGCCAGATAAATCTCGAAAAAAGAATTGAATTTTTTTAAAAACTCGAATCGAGTTTGGATAACCCTAGTCGAATTTGACAGTTTTGACCATAATAAAAATTTAAATTCGACCCTTAATAAATAATAAGTGTACTCTGGACACACCTCAACCCAACATCTTAAAGGGCACCTGTTGGGCAAAAATATTATCACCAACCAAAGCTGCGGGCTAATAGAGCCCACAATCCAGCTGGGGTAACAGTAGTTATTTTTTTAAAAATTGCCCCCCACCTGTGCTAGACCGCCGACCCCAGGAGGAAGCTCTCGGTACAAGTAGCCATGTTGGGGCACATGAGAGAGTAAAACGACTTGCTCATTATGTGAATGTGCAGTGGTGTAACTAGATATTACTGGGCCCCACAACAAATAATTTTTAGAGATTGACCTGTTTACCAATATTTATTAGGGATGCACCGAATGCACTATTTTGGATTAGCCCGAACCCCCGAATCTTTCGTGAAAGATTCGGCTGAATACCGAACTGAATCCGAACCCTAATTTGCATATGCAAATTAGGGGTGGGAAGGGGAAAAATGTTTTATTTCCTTGTTTTCTGACAAAAAGTCACGTGATTTCCTTCCCCGTCCCTAATTTACATATGCAAATTAGGGTTCGGCCTGGCAGAAGGATTCGGCCGAATCCCAATCCTGATGTAAAAGGCAGAATCCTGGCCGAATCCCGAACCGAATCCTGGATTCGGTGCATCCCTAGTATTTATTTTATAAATTGTATATAAATTAGGGCCTCATGGGGCCCCTATACCTCCTGGGCCCCCCTCTGTGTGACTTCCAAAGCGCATTAGCGCATGCGCTCTGACTGACATGGCTGCTCGCACCGGAAGTGTGGGCTCTATAAGCCTGCACCATTGGTTGGATATGCTATTTTTGCCCAACAGGTGCCCTTTAAACACAAATGCTCTACACCATATCAAATGTTTGGCATCAATATCAATAGTGGGCCAGTTTCATTAAAGGGATCCTGTCATCGGAAAACATGTTTTTTTCTAAACGCATCAGTTAATAGTGCTACTCCAGCAGAATTCTGCACTGAAATCCATTTCTCAAAAGAGCAAACAGATTTTTTTATATTCAATTTTGAAATCTGACATGGGGCTAGACATGTTGTCAATTTCCCAGCTGCCCCTGGTCATGTGACTTGTGCCTGCGCTTTAGGAGAGAAATGCTTTCTGGCAGGCTGCTGTTTTTCCTTCTCAATGTAACTGAATTTGTCTCAGTGGGACATGGGTTTTTACTATTGAGTGTTGTTCTTAGATCTACCAGGCAGCTGTTATCTTGTGTTAGGGAGCTGTTATCTGGTTACCTTCCCCTTTGTTCTTTTGTTTGGCTGCTGGGGGGAAAAAGGGAGGGGTGATATCACTCCAACTTGCAGTACAGCAGTAAAGAGTGATTGAAGTTTATCAGAGCACAAGTCACATGACTTGGGGCAGCTGGGAAACTGACAAAATGTCTAGCCCCATGTCAGATTTCAAAATTGAATATAAAAAAATCTGTTTGCTCTTTTGAGAAATGGATTTCAGTGCAGAATTCTGCTGGAGCAGCACTATTAACTGATTCATTTTGAAAAAAACAGTATGACAGTATCCCTTTAACGTTCTACTGAAAAAGGAATTATCGCTCTCCAAAGGTGTTTGTATTTAATCTTTGCTCCATTGTGCCTAAACAACTGTTCCTTGCTGATATTTTTGGACTGGTCCTCTAGCAAGCCTTTCACTTTATATTGCATTATCCCTAAAGTTCCTTCTCAGAAATTGCATTAGCTCACTATAAGTGCAGCAACTATTTCAATGAATCCAGGGTCGGACTGGGGGACCCGGGGCCCACCGGGACTGCAGTCCAGGGGCCCCCTACATGCCCCCTGTCCCCCTGCTCTGCGCACTATGCGGCACTGTGCTCTGCTGTGCACCATCCCCTTGGCGTGCATGCGCACATGGCGCCCCCGGCGCATATGCGCACAAGACTCCCCATCGGCGGACATGCATGTCGTGAAGATCGTTTTTTTTAAAAAGGAAAAAAATGAGCAACAGGAGAGGGGTCTGGCCCATGTGGGTCGGGGCCCACCGGGTGTATTTCCCGGTGTCCCGCCGGGCCAGTCCGACACTGAATGAATCTACAAAGAACAAAGAAGCCCAACAGCTTGTCATTAACTAGTGGGCTAGCAGCACTCATATCCTTTAGCCATTATTAGACATTTGGGCTTATATCTCACTAGCCTGTAGCCTGGCAGAAAGAGGAATGAAGAAAGTAGTCTATTATATCGAAGGTGGAAACAATGACACCTATTTCTATCCATTTACAAGGAGCAGCTGCTAATCTTCTAGTGTGACATAGCCATCACTACAGCGCCTCTGGGTTACATAATGCGTCTCATGGACAACCCAAGGTGATGTGCTTTGCAGACATTAAGGGGCAGATTTATCAAGAGTCAGAGTGAATTCGGAATTTTCGAAGTAAAAAAATTTGAAATTCGAAGTCATTTTTTGGATACTTCGACCATCAAATAGGATACTACGGGGCACATTTACTTAGCTCGACTGAAGGATTAGAATGAAAAAACGTTTTTTTTGGCTACTTCGACCATCGAATTGGCTACTTCCACCTTCGACTACGACTTCAAATCGAACGATTCGAACTAAAAATCATTTGACTATTCGACCATTCGATAGTCAAAGTACTGTCTCTTTAAAAAAAACTTTGACTACCTACTTCGCCACCTAAAACCTACCGAGCACCAATGTTAGCCTATGGGGACCTTCACCATAAGCTTTCTATGCAATTTCTGATCAAAGGAAAATTGTTCGATCTAACGATTTTTCCTTCGATCGTTCGATCGAAATACTTGCGGTAAATCCTTCGATTTCGATATTCGAAGGATTTTACTTCGACCCTTAGTAAATGTGCCCCTACGACTTCGAATTTACTTCGACTTCAATTCGAAGTAAAAATCGTTCGAATATTCGACCATTCGATAATCGAAGTACTGTCTCTTTAAAAAAAACTTAGACTTCAATACTTTGAACGATTTTTATTCGACCGTACGATTGCCAAATTCGGTGAAAAAACGTTGAATACGTTTTTCAATTCGATGGTCGAATTTCGATGTTTTTTCTGCTTCGAAATTAGACCCTTGATAAATCAAACACCAAAATAGGAAGATATCAATATGATATAAGAACGGGGCTTTGTGTTTGGGAGTGAAGCCTGACGGTTTGTCGTTTGGAGTGACATTCATATACTTTAGAGCCATTTTCACTTTCATGGGCTTATGTAAAAGGCTCATTGTGCTCTATAAGGAAAGTACTTTATTATATCCACAGCGGAAACAATGGCGCCTATTTCTATCCATTTACAAGCAGCAGCTGCTAATCTCATAGTGACATAACCATTAGGTGCTTATATAATGTATCCCATGGACAACCCAAGGTGAGGTGCTCTGCAGACATTAGGTAACAAAGTATGAAGACACTTGGGATGCACCAAATTCACTATTTTGGATTCGGCCGAACCCCCGAATCCTTCACGAAAGATTTGACTGAATCGGAATCCTAATTTGCATATACAAATTTGGATGGGAAGAGGAAAACATTTATTACTTCCTTGTTTTGTGACAAAAAGTCACACGATTTCCCTACCCCTCCCTAATTTGCGTGTGCAAATTAGGATTTGGATTCGGTTCAGTAAGGCAGAAGGATTCAAATTCTGCTGAAAAAGGCCGAATCCTGGCGAATCCCAAACCGAATCCTGGATTCAGTGCATCCCTAGAAAACACCAATGTTGGGCAAATTCACTAAGATGCACCAGGCGCAACTTCGCCGCACATCGCCGCACTTCGCCACAATTCGCCACACTTCACCAGATGTATTTTCGCCAGCGCTCCACAATTCACTAAAATCCGAAGTTGCGCACAGGGGTAGCGTAAGTTTTCGAAGTTGCACCAGCGTTAATTCGCCAAGCGAAGTGAAGTTTCGCTAGCGATGGTTCATTTGCATACGGCGCCAAATTCAAATTTCAATGGAGGAACACGTATCACCACTTCAAATGCCTAGAAAAGCTTCAAATCAGCAAATAAGAATTTTATTTTGCCCTACACATGTGCCCACTGTCTAGGTAAGTTGCCATGAGTCAGGAAATGTAGGGGGGAAGGAGGGGAGCCCCAAAAAATTTTTCGATCTTTTTCAGCCTATCACCCATCATGTAGAAAACACGCCAGCGTTTTTTGGGACTTAGAAAAAATTTTGACTTTTTTTGAAACAATCCCTATCTACTCTATTGCGCTTCGCCAGGTCTGAGGTGGCGAAGGAAGTCTAGCGTAAAAGGTAACGTTCAGTACACTGCGCAAGTTAGTGAATTTGCGTAGTTACGTCGCTAGCGAAAATTCGCCTGGCGTAAGGGTGCGAAGTAACACTAGCGAAATTACGCCAGCGTTCGTTAGTGAATTTGCGCAGTAGCGAAAAATCTATTCTCAGGGCCAGCGATGGTTCTATCCCCCTGACACCAACCGATATTCCCCCTTTAAAATAAAAAATCTTAATAGGTTTCAGTGAAGTCTGATTTTCATAAATGATCCTATTTTAAAAGGGGTTGTTCGCCTTTAAATTAACGTTAACGTGATGTAGTGAGGGAGAGTCCGAGACAATTTGCAACTGGTTTTAATTTTTTATTATTTGTGGTTTTTGAGTTATTTAGCTTTTTATTCAGCAGCTCTCCAGTTTGCAGTTCCTGGTTGCTAGGGTCCCAGTAAGCAATGGTTCCTTGTCTATGCGATTTAGGGGCAATTATAATGGATGAATAAAACTATGAATTTTTAAGCAATACCCAAGTCTCTCCTTCCGTGGTGTACCGTGCTGCTAAGGTCCGAGTTACCCTAGCAACCATGCATTGATTTTAATGAGCAACTGGAATATGAATAGGAGAGGCCTGAATAGAAAGATGAATAATAAAAAAGTAGCAATAACAATACATTTGTAGCCTTATGGAGCATTTGTTTTTATAGATGGGGTCAGCGACCCCCCTCTAAAAGCTGGAAAGAGTCAGAAGAAGTCAAATAACTAAAAAAAACTATAAAAAATAAATCATGAAGACCAATTGAAAAGTTGCTGTTCTGTAACACACGTGGGGGCCCATTTACTTAGCTCGAGTGAAGGAATAGAGAAAAAAAACTTCGAATTTTGAATGTTTTTTTTGGCTACTTCGACCATCGAATGGGTTACTTCAACCTTCAACTTCGACCTTCGACTTAGATTCGAACAATTCGAACTAAAAATCTTTCGACTATTCGCCCATTCGATAGTCGAAATACTGTCTCTTTAAGAAAAAACCTTGACCCCGTAGTTCGCCACCTAAAAGCAACTTAAGTCAATGTTAGCCTATGGAGAAGGTCCCCATAGGCTTTGGTAGCTTTTTTTTTGGTCGAAAGATTTTTCGTTCAATCGTTCGATTGAACAATTTGCGCTAAATCCTTCGACTTCGATATTCGAATGTCGAAGGATTTAACCTTGATGGTCGAATATCGAGGTTTAATTAACCCTCGATATTCGACCCTATGTAAATCTGCTCCTAAAAGTTAAATTAAAGGTGAACTACAAACTGTAGCGAGAATGTGGGAGCAATGCGTCTCACAGAATGCAGTTTTTCTAGTTTTCCATACAAAGATTTGCAAAGTGTTTGCAAATTAAGCCTTATCCATGTAAAATACTGATTAAATTGCTGACACTATATATATATATATATATATATATATATATATATATATATATATATATATATAAATGATGATGAAGATTATCCATCCACACTGCACTGGCTACTATGCTTAAGGCCAGCGCTTCCACTGGGCCCCCCTGCAAAAAAATCTTAAGAGGGGTCCGGTGCACATACCCACCCCTGAGTGGGCGGACTCAGGTGGGGAGTAGGTGGAGTCATGTGGGAAGTGGGCGGGGTGGAGTCAGGACATGGGCGAGGTGTAGGTGGGACATGGTTGGGAAGTGGGCGGGCAGATGGACCGGGCCCTTTTGAAGATTTTTTTTGCAGGGATGCCCCACCCCCGTGACCACCTGGTCTGCTCCCTCTATAGTTATGCCACTGTATGCTTCCTACCAGGGTTGCAGACTGCACTGGATTCTATACTACAGTCTGAGCTGGCTACTTGACAACAAAGACTGCTGTGGTTGTTGCATTAGTCCTGGGAGATACAGCCTGCACTGGTTTATATGCTGCAGTGCAACAAGAGCATATTTGGTTCTAGTACCACCATGCAGACAGCATGCATGCACTTTTATTGCAGTAAATTATTATTATTTACTACATCCTGCATTAACCTTCATCTGTATGTTATCGGTGTTTAGCTTTGGATGAATATCAAAAATGAAAGTTATTAAAAGCCCTAAAAAATTACCCTTGTGAGACACCACTGCCCTTAATCTCTCTCTCTAAACATTGACTGATGCAATTAAGACTATCTGGAAATATCACCTTTCCTTTTGTGACTTGGACAAAATATCAGCAAAAACAAAAAACAAAAAAAACAGCAAAAAAAAGTAGAAAAACATCCCCATAGAGACATTGGTGTTGCTGCAGAAAGATAAATGCCCATATAAGAGAAATGCATTGTGCAGGGGCCTGGCTGCCCTCTAAATGTCTCTTTTGGAATCAGACTTTGACCCCTGAAGCTGTCACTAAGGGCTTCCCATTTCATGTCGCTTTGAGATTTACAGTTTGCGCGCCCTTTAATAGCCTGCAGGAACCACGAGCAGATTCCAACCATTAGAATTTATAGCATCACTCAGCTCTACAGGAGGCACAGTAGGGCTCATTTATCAACACTGGGCAAATTTGCCCAAGGGCAAGTTACCTATAGCAACCAATCAGTGGTTGGCTTTTTGAAGCCAGCTGCAAGTAGAACAATGAATGCAGCAATTTGATTGGTTGCCATGGGTTACTGCCCGTGGGCAAATTTGCCCAGTGTTGATAAATAACCCCCAGTGTGTTGTGTCTGATTTTAGGCATAATATTGACCCCTAAGGTTGGCAAAGCCCTGATTACAGACATTAATAACTGCTACAGGTATGGGATCTGTTATCCGGAAACCTGTGATCCAGAAAGTTCAGAATTATGGAAAGGCTGTCTCCCATAGACTCCTTTTTTTATCCAAATAAGCCAAATTTTAAAAAGTGATTTCATTTTTCTCTGTATTAATAAAACAGTACTTGTACTGTTCCAGGCATTTAAAAACTATAAGTCTGTGGGGACATTAATGAATATAAGGAATATAAACACTATAATAAATGCTGTAAAAAGCAATCTGGAAGCAAAGATAGAAAATGAGGAGCGCATTGTAGCAGAGGCTAAGACTAAGCCCAAACAGTTTTTTTAAGTGTATTAATAGTAAAAAGATGTGGGTTGAGCGTTTGGCTCCTTTAAATAATGGTACCAGTATGGTTGTAACAAATACTGAAAAGGCAAATGTATTATACCAGTTCTTTTCTTCAGTATATAGAATAGAGTTCCCAGAACCACCTCATAGTTGCACTGTTGGCTCATCTCAAACTAGTCAGTGTCTGACTCAGGATATGGTTCATAAAGCTTTAATAAAAATTAATCTGAACAAAACATCAGGGCCAGATGGAATACATCCACTGGTACCAAGAGAGCTTAGTTCGGTTTTAGACCGGCCTCTATTTCTGATTTTCACAGACTCTCTTTCATGTGGATTGGAAGAAAGCTGATGTAATTCCTATATTTAAAAAATGGTTTACAATCTCAGTCTGGCAATTATAGGCCAGTAAGTTTGACATTAGTGGTGGCAAATTTTTGTCCTAGTGAATGGCATTATAAGCAGCAATTAGCATGGATTTATATGTTTATAGGATAGGTCATGTCAGACAAATTTTTATGGTGAGGTAAGTAAGATACTGGACAGCGGGGGAGCAGTTGGTGTGACCTATTTGGATATTGTCAAAGTGGTTCATACCGCACCCCACAAACAACTGCTTTCTAAACTAAGGTCTTAATGAAGTAGTTTACACATGGATAGAAAACTGGCTACAGGATGGGGTACAGAGGGTGGTTGTTAATGGGACATTCTCTACTTGGAGTAAGGTTCTTCGTGGGGTCCCTCAGGGCTCGGTATTGGGTCCACTTTTATTTAACTTGTTTATTAATGACTTAGGGGAGGGTATTGTAGGTAATGTATCAGTGTTTGCAGATGACACAAAACTATCCAGCCCAATTAATTCCATCCAGGATGTGACACTTGCAACAGGATCTTGACAAACTGGCAATCTGGGCAGCTAAGTGGCAAATGAGTTTCAATGTTGATAAATGTAAAATCATGCACCTGGGATGTAAAAATATCCAAGCCACTTATACCCTTAATGGGACTGCACTAGGCAAATCTATTATCGAAAAGGACCTTGGAGTCCTTGTAGATGATAAACTTGGCTGTAGCAAGCAATGCCAGTCAGCAGCATCAAGGGCAAATAAGGTCTTGATCTGTATTAAAAGGGGCATAGAGTCACGGGAGGAGGGGGTTATTCTTCCACTGTATAGATCAAGGGCAAACAAGGTCTTGAGCTGTATTAAAAGGGTCATAGAGTCACGGGAGGAGGGGGTCATTCTTCCACTGTATAGATCAAGGGCAAATAAGGTCTTGAGCTGTATTAAAAGGGTCATAGAGTCACGGGAGGAGGGGGTCATTCTTCCACTGTACAGATCACACAGCTCACACACACAGTGCACCATGGCACGTGATAGGAAAAGTTGTCACATCATTCATTTCATTGGTTCTTCCCTTAAAGGAGAATTCAACCCTATATAAAAAAGCCCATAGCTCCCGCCCCAGGTTGACCCCTCTGCCTCCTCCCCCAAGGCAAACTGCCCCCTCCCCCCCCGGGGAAATGCCCCATACTTTATACTTACCCTTCTGCGCAGATTCTGCCAGTGGAGCTCCACGCATTCATCTTCCGGGTCCTCGGTAATCTGACTGGGAGATCGGTATGTCGGTGCATGCGCAGTTGGAGTAATTTGCCGGCTTTCCATAACTGTGCATGCGAGATTGCCGATCTCCCAGTCAGCTTACAGAGGACCCGGAAGATGGATGTGTGAAACTCTGCAGGCAAAATCTGTGCCAAGGGGTAAGTATAAAGTTTGGGCATTTTCTCAGGGGGCGGCAGTTATCCTGGGGGGAGGAGGGAGGGGGGTCTACCTGGGGTGGGGGGTATGGGGTTTTTTTATACAGGGTTGAATTCTCCTTTAAAAATGAAAGCCATGACATGTATTCTCTTGTGACACAAGTTTGCTCCATTTGTACCTTTATTTCTAGTTTATTAATTTTCATAGAATACGCAAGAGCCATAAATAAGCTGTAAGCTATAGATTTATAAAGGTTGTGTCACATTGACTCATTGAAACTTATAATGAAATTATTTTGAGGATAAGAATGAATGTGGGTAGTCAGGACTGATCCCCAACATCAGTGCTCCCAACCTCTTTATTATGAATGGAATCCAGTCCAGTAATGTGAAGCTTCCTAGTGAAAACCTTCCATGAAGGAATCCCCTTGATTTTGGAGTTGTGGGACAGTCATGTATCCACGTAATTTCTGCCATATGTACACATATATGACCTTGAGGGTTCAGTTGCAACAATGTGGTCACCCACAACAGGGCCGGGCCAAGCCGACTAGGCCCAAAGCCACTTTGCCACAAGACCCCCCGTACCTTTCTCCTGGCCATCAGCAGCGACAGGGTCTGGGAGGTAAGGAGGTAAGGACAGTGACCCACCCCGCCGGCCCAGTCTGACCCTAGTCCGCCCTAGGCAACCTAGTTGCTAACCCCGCCCCCTTTGAATACGCGGAAATCGCTTGTGCACCATAACAAAGGGCAGGGAAAGAAGAAGAGTTCAATGAAGGGAAAAGTTAGGGCTGGGGAGGGAAGTAGGGGAGAGCAACAGAGAAGAGGGAGGTAGGGAGGAGAGAGTGACAAAGAAGGGAGGCGAGACCTGCAGATTGAATCCAGACCAGGGGTAGGTAGAAGAATCTTGAGCAGGTACCTGCCCAGAGCCCCCACATCATTGTGCCCTAGGCAGATGCCTCTTCTGCCTACCCTGTTATGTTTTGGTAGCCGAGGATGAGTAGAGTATAACAGTGCTTTATTAGCAGGCTCATGCAGCCATTACACAACAGTAAGCAACTCTAACACCACAAGCTGTATAAAAAGTATGCACAGTATAAGTCTTGAGCACAGTGACATCTACAGGCCATTTGTATAAACACCACCTATTCCCCCTATAGTAGGAAAGCATTTGGACAACTATAATAAACAGCAACAATGAAACAATATGCATTTTAAAACAATATGATCCATTCTTCAAATCACAAAGTCCTTGGTTCATGCAGGTAGTTTTCTGATTCTCTCAGTTCACCTTAAAAATGAGCCTTTTTTCACAGTTCAGCACCTGCTGGAGGTAAATATTAACTTGTTTGTCTGCGGCTGCCTCTCAACCTGACATGAACTGAATGGCTTTTGAATTATATAATTAAAGCAGCTTATCCAAGGAATCACTTAAGCCAAAAATCCCTGTGCTCAGGGGTAACCAGAGCAAAACGCACGGCGCTCTTTTAATCAGAAAAATGCTGTTTAAAAAGGAATTACATTCTTTAGAGCCAAACCAAAAGTACAAATTGATTTTACTAATCTGAGTAGTCATCAGGCCATTCATGCTGAAAGGAAAGGCTTAGCCTTCTCGCTGTGCGCGTTAATGTCTAACTGGGTTTTGTGTGAGAGGTAAGAAGAAAAGACAGAAGTAACAATAAAAGTGAATTTTGTTAGTGCAAGACACACACATATAGAATATTCAGTGTGTTGAGTTTATTTTTGTTCTTTATCCTGCCTTTGTAAATGAGATCCTTTTCACTTTACGAGGATGCTGAGACTTTAGATGAGATATTTAAAAACCAGGGTTGGACTGGCCTGACACATTACCAGTGGATCTCTGATGGGGGAGAAAGAACCCCAATTACAATACTTTTTGCAGCAGACCATTTATGTATCTCTGTCAGGTGCATTTACTTCCCAGACCGCTTCCAGGCCCAATATACAAACCAGGTTATATGTAGGGGAAGAAACACACCAACTTGTTCTGGCAATTGCCTTGATTGCATTTTATTGCAGAAATTGAAGAACCTGAGGAAGGGGTTGGTCCCCGAAAGCTTGTGCTTCAAGCCCCACCCAGGGCAACTACCATCAGTCCGTCCTTATTTCCAAAGGGTCTTGGATATCATTCACAGCATTTAGCATTGTCTGCCATAAACCGTTGTGAGGGTGGGCCATGGACATAAGGTTCTTTGGTCCTAGGAGGCCTTGGCTGACCTCTACTGTGCATCCATTTTTTGTAGCTGAACCAAACTCACCCAGGGTTAGACTGGCCTGCTGGGCCGCATGAAAGAGAAACCCAGTGGCCCTGTCTTGTTGGGCCCCACGGGGCTGGGTACATGGAGAGGCAGTGGAGTGCAGTTCAGTGGTAAGTGCAGGAATATGGTGGTAATCAGTGGCGCTCATGAAGTAAACATGTGGCAGTGGGGTGCTGGAGTGATGTGCCCTTAGCTGGGGGAAGGGGCGGTAGACCCTTAGCTCAGGTTTTCTGGTGGACCCCGTCTCCCCCAGTCCGATAATGAACCTACTAGTGAGATTGCAGGGTGTAGGGCTTTAATAGTTCTAATAGTTCTACCTGCAGTTGACTGGTTGTTTATTGGGTTACTGTCCACAGGCAAAGTTGCCCAGTCCCTGTCCACTGTCTGTTCTGTTTTTCTTCTGCAGTCTGCACCAGACACTCACCCTAACATAAACTCACTTAAAGTCTGAACCAGCCCAAACCATAGATTCCACAGGTTTTCAATCTTGCATACTCATCATTAATATAGGGCTGTGCAGAGCAGCTTCAAGCTTGAACATAACATTCTATGGGGATTTTTTGCACCCTCTTTATAACTGCAATTACTTATATCAGCATCACTCTAAATTACAGTGGTAATTCCAGTTTATAAAAAAAAAATCCCCAATATTTCACCCCCAACCCTGTATTACTTTTGGGTTCTGCAACCCCCCAATAACATCTAGAGGGCTGCCCGTTGCCTATTACACATCACAAGTTCACCCACTGCTGCACCCACCAGCAAGACTACACTTATTCAGATGTCACTATCATATAGGAAGCCTTATGTTTATGTCTGACAGACATATGACCTGCCAGTGAGAGATATTAGTTCATCGTTCATGTTACACCTCATAGCAATCTCCGTGCCATGATATATTTACTCTGAATATAATAAGCGTGTGTTGATGTTATCTGTCCGTGTGTGTTTTGGCTGTTCTCTAGGAGCTTTTCTAATCACATTACTAGGGGTTTGTTTTAAAAAGTAAAAATATTTGGTTTCTTGGTTCATGTGTTTATGCTGGTGTTTCTCTCTGTCAACTCTGAACTGCTTGTGATAAGCCAAGTGCTTTTCCCAGAATCAATGTAGATCCATAAACACATTGCCAAGCACAAATGATAAGTGCAAGCCAAAGAAAGATTTAGGGAAAGGCAGAAAACCCATTGGCCCCAGGTCCCAGGATAGAAAGTATATCTGCTGAATGTAGTGTAGGTCACACAATGCTGGGGCCACTGTGAAAGAAATTATAATTTCCAGCTAGAACCCTCCAGTTATTATTGAGCTATAATTTCTAGCAATGCCCCATCTGGCTCCAACCATGCCCTGCCCATTCACTGCTGCCACCCCCAACCCTGACTCATTACCCCTAAAGACACTTCCCCATCTGGCTCCAACTACACCCCTGCACCATTTATCTCAATCGTTGATCCCTAACCAGTGGCTCACAAGTAACACGTTGCTAACCAACCCCTTGGATGTTGCTCTAAGTGGTCTCAAAGCAGGTGCTTATTTTTGAATTCCAGGCTTGGAGGCAAGTTTTGGTTGTATAAAAACCAGGTGCAGATCCTCAGGTTGACAGTCCACATAGGGGCTAAAAAAATAGCCAACCACAGCCCTTATTTGGTACCCCAAGGAACATTTTAGATGCTTGTGTTGCTCTCCAACTCTTTTTAGATTTAAACTTGGCTCCTGGGCCAAAAAGGTTGATCTAAATACAGGGGACAATCTTAGATGAAGGACACATTCTTCTTTTATTATGAGGGGCCCTCTTAACTAATATTGGCCCTGGATCTGTCAAGATGGGGCCACTAGTTTGACTGTGTAGTCAGATGCTTCACTTGTGGTTCTTCTTCTCTTTGAACAAGGCGTCATTTCTGTGGGGTTTAAGGGATTTCAATATGTCATAATAAACTTAGCTTTTTAACTTAATTGCATAGGTATATTAATTTTGTATTTCTGTAATTTCCCTGGGTGCCACACTGCAGGTTCCTTCTTTCCCCCACTGATGCCTAACAATGACATTGATTCTAAGGTTCTAGTTCAATGATAATAATGTGCAGGGGTTAAATGTAAACTGCCATGAAGAAATATGTTTCCATATATTTGTTTACAGTTCTATTCAGGCCCAAATATTCTATAACATGTGCAGCTGCCATTAAATCACCATTAGAACAGTACTGAAGGCCGGATATGTAGGTGCCAGCTGAGATACTCCAGGATCTGGTGCTCTGTATTACATTCTCTGAGCAGGTCAAGCACTATATATACAGCACTATATACTGTATACAAGCCATTATAACTCTCTATAAAGAGTAGAAAATAATTTCCTGGTCTGAAAAGATGGCTCATTGGCTCAAAGTTGGAATCACTGACCAAATCAGGGTTCATAAACACGTATTCTTCCTACAGATTGCGGGATGAGGGGGTCATCCTTCCACTGTATAGAGCACTTGTAAGGCCCCATCTAGAATATACCGTACAGTTTTGGTCTCCATCACTCAAACAGGACATTATTGTATTAGAGAGGGTACAGAGAAGGGCAACTAAGCTGGTAAAAAGTATGGAAAATCTTAGCTATGAGGAAATACTGGCCAAGTTGGGGATGTTCACGCTGGAGAAGAGGCGCTTAAGGGGTGATATGATAACTATGTATAAATATATAAGGGGATCATATAATAATCTCTCTAATGCTTTATTTACCAGTAGGTCTTTCCAGCTGACATAAGGTCTCCCATTCCGATTAGAAGAAAAGAGGTTCTGCTTAAATATTGGGAAGGGGTTTGTTACAGTGAGAGCTGTGAAGATGTGGAATTGTCTCCCTGAATCAGTGGTACAGGCTGATACATTAGATAGCTTTAAGAAGGGGTTGGATGGTGTTTAGCAAGTGAGGGAATACAGGGTTATGGGAGATAGCTCATAGTACAAGTTGATCCAGGGACTGGTCCCATTGCCATTTTGGAGTCAGGAAGGAATTTTTTCCTCTCTGAGGCAAATTGGAGAGGCTTCAAATGGGGCTTTTGTCTTCCTCTGGATCAACTGGCAGTTAGGCAGATTATATAGACTTAAATGGTTGAACATGAATGACGTGTCTTTTTTCAACCTAATTTACTGTGTTAGATAGACCATGAAAGGTCAAGGCTGTATGTACTAAGTTCATTCCTGTCAATCATCGTTGGTCAATCAGGGCAGATAATAATCTGTGAGAGTTTATTACTGGGGCTGCAGCTCCCTTCTGCTTCCCTTCAGATCTGTAAATTTGTGCATCCATTGGCAGTGGAACCATGACCAAGTCTGGAGCTCTATGTTGTTGCTCTCCTTTAGATATTCTGACACAAACGCAATATATATAACTGCAGGATAAATGTATGTGAGGTGTTTCTTAGTTTTACTGTTCCTCTAACTCAGAGAGGAAACGTCTTTCTTCTTTGCCAATACAATAGGGGAGAATGGGAGACTACATACTGTAGTGTAAATTTAAGAGCAAATTGTACGCAGAAGAAGAGTTATAATGACCGCAGCTTACTATGTGCAAAGAGACATGTGCTTAACAAGGCATGTAAACAGCCCTGGAGGCAAAATGACACGCAGGTAGGAAAAACAGGAGCCATTATAGTATGGGTGCCTAACCTAAGCCAAAAGGGTTGTAACAGGTCAGATATTAAGTTTGCCCTCTCACCTTTTTTTGGGAGAGAAGATGGCTAGAGGGTTGGAGGAGATTTTAAACTAGGTGTGGGGGGGGAGGGTTCAGTAAAAGATTCAGTGGTAGACAGGTTAGATGAGATAGGGGGCAAAGAAAGGGAAAATGGGGGAGGAGATTTGGCTGGGGATACTATTAAGGATAGGGAGGACCACATGTCATATGTTCAATTTGGTGCCAGTATTAAATGTATGTTTACAAATGCAAGAAGTCTGGCTGGTAAAATGGGAGAGCTGGAGCTGCTGGTGATGGAAGGAAAATATGATGTGATTGGTGTGGCCAAAACATGGCTGAATGAGTCGCATGACTGGGCAGTAAATATCAGTGGCTATACTTTGTTTCGGAGGGACAGAGGCAATAGAAAAGGAGGAGGGGTATGTCTGTATGTTAGGCAGGATTTAAAAGCTCATATAAAGGAGGAGGTTATGTTAGAAAATGAGGGGGCAGAAGTCGTATGGGTGGAGTTCTTCACCAATTGTAAAGAATCCAGCAAATTAATTGTAGGCGTCGCTATAGACCCCCTAATGTAAGTGAGGAGGAAGAGACAAAGCTCCTAATGCAAATAGAAAAGGCTACTAGTTTAGGTGAAGTAATGATAATGGGGGATTTTAATTACCCAGATATTGACTGGAGCAACGGTACTGCTAGATCAGTTAATGGGAACAAGTTTATAAACTTATTGCACGACAATTTTTTAGCACAGGTTGTTGAGGAGCCTACCAGAAAAAATGCTATTCTTGATTTAGTGATTAGGGATGTAGCGAACGTCGGAAAAAAAGTTCGCGAACATATTCGCGAACTTGCGCAAAAATGCGAGCGGTTCGCGAACGGTTCGCGAACCCCATAGACTTCAATGGGAAGGCGAACTTTAACATCTAAAAAAGACATTTCTGGCCAGAAAAATGATTTTAAAGTTGTTTAAAGGGTGCAACGACCTGGACAGTGGCATGCCAGAGGGGGATCAAGGGCAAAAATGTATCTGAAAAATCTGCCTGTGTGTGCTTGGAAGAGATAGTGTAGGGGGAGAGCTGTTAGTGATTTCAGGGACAGATGATAGTAAGTTTGCTGGCTAGTAATCTGCTTGATACTGCTCTGTATTGGAACAAAAAAATAAATAAAAGCAGTCCTTACAAGGACTACTGTTATTGCAGCAGTCAGCAGATGAGATCAGAAGCAGGACAGCTGCCCACTGCAGCTACATACAGAGCACTGCAGTAGAAGGTAGATTACTAGCCAGCAAAGCTACCTAAGCTTAAATGTCCCTCAAACCCCTGCAGACTTCTGTCCCTCCAATAACAGAGCAGTATCAAAACGATTACTAGGGATGTAGCGAACGTCGGAAAAAAAGTTCGCGAACATATTCGCGAACTTGCGCAAAATTGCGAGCGGTTCGCGAACCCCATAGACTTCAATGGGAAGGCGAACTTTAACATCTACAAAAGACATTTCTGGCCAGAAAAATGATTTTAAAGTTGTTTAAAGGGTGCAACGACCTGGACAGTGGCATGCCAGAGGGGGATCAAGGGCAAAAATGTATCTGAAAAATCTGCCTGTGTGTGCTTGGAAGAGATAGTGTAGGGCGAGAGCTGTTAGTGATTTCAGGGACAGATGATAGTAAGTTTGCTGGCTAGTAATCTGCTTGATACTGCTCTGTATTGGAACAAAAAAATAAATAAAAGCAGTCCTTACAAGGACTATTGCTATTGCAGCAGTCAGCAGATGAGATCAGAAGCAGGACAGCTGCCCACTGCAGCTACATACAGAGCACTGCAGTAGAAGGTAGATTACTAGCCAGCAAAGCTACCTAAGCTTAAATGTCCCTCAAACCCCTGCAGACTTCTGTCCCTCCAATAACAGAGCAGTATCAAAACGATTACTAGCCAGCAAACTTTCAACTGTCCCTGAAATCACTAACAGGCAGCAGCTCTCTCCCTACACTATCTCTTCAGCACACACAGGCAGAGTGAAAAAAAGCTGCAGGGCTTCGGTTTTTATAGGGAAGGGGAGTGGTCCAAGGGAGAGCTTCCTGATTGGCTGCCATGTACCTGCTGGTCTGGGGTGAGAGGGCAAAAAAAAGCGCCAACAATGGCGAACCCAAAATGGCGAACGTCGCGCGACGTTCGCGAACTTCCGGCGAGCGCGAACACCCGATGTTCGCGCGAACAAGTTCGCCGGCGAACAGTTCGCGACATCTCTAACGATTACTAGCCAGCAAACTTTCAACTGTCCCTGAAATCACTAACAGGCAGCAGCTCTCTCCCTACACTATCTCTTCAGCACACACAGGCAGAGTGAAAAAACGCTGCAGGGCTTCGGTTTTTATAGGGAAGGGGAGTGGTCCAGGGGAGAGCTTCCTGATTGGCTGCCATGTACCTGCTGGTCTGGGGTGAGAGGGCAAAAAAAAGCGCCAACAATGGCGAACCCAAAATGGCGAACGTCGCGCGACGTTCGCGAACTTCCGGCGAGCGCGAACACCCGATGTTCGCGCGAACAAGTTCGCCGGCGAACAGTTCGCGCCATCTCTATTAGTGATCTCAAATGACCCAGAACTTATAGCAAATGTGCAAGTCATTGAACCCCTGGGTAATAGTGACCATAAGGTTATATCTTTTAATGTCTGGTGCAAAAAACAAAAATATACTGGGGCAACAAAAACCATGAATTTTGGAAAAGCTCATTTTAGTGCCTTGAGGGCTGCCCTACAGAGCATTGATTGGGGCATTAGGTTTTCAGCTAAAGACACAGAGCAGAAATGGTTGTCCTTTAAAATGATATTAAATCATTACTGTTCTCAATTTATTCCCTTAAGGACTAAACGTAGAAGCTCTAAGAATCATCCTGTGTGGCTTAATACAGAAGTAAAGAAGTTAATGGGAAAGAAGAGAAAGGCATTTAAAAACTACAAATCTGTAGGGACAGAAGCTGCATTTAATGAATATAAACACTGTAATAAATGTTGTAAATCAGCAATCCGGAAGGCTAAGAAAAGAAATGAAGAGTTAATTGCGGTGGAGGTGAAAACTAACCCTAAAAAGTTTTTTAAATATATTAATAGTAAAAAGATGCAGGTTGAGAGTGTTGCTCCATTAAATAATGGTACCAGTATGGTTGTAACAGATACAGATAAGGCAAATGTGTTAAATCAGTTCTTTTCTTCAGTGTATACAATAGAGGAGTGTGAGTTCCCAGGCTCACTTTATAACTGCACTAATGGCTCAGCTCAATCTAGTCAGTGGCTGATAGGGATGTCGCGGACTGTTCGCCGGCGAACTTGTTCGCGCGAACATCGGCTGTTCGCGCTCGCCGAATGTTCGCGAACGTCGCGCGACGTTCGCCATTTTGGGTTCGCCTTACCTGGCGCTTTTTTTTGACCTCTCACCCCAGACCAGCAGATACATGGCAGCCAATCAGGAAGCTCTCCCTCCTGGACCACCCCCACACCCCCTGGACCACTCCCCTTCCATATATAAACTGAAGCCCTGCAGCGTTTTTTCATTCTGCCTGTGTGTGCTTGCAAGAGCTAGTGTAGGGAGAGAGCTGTTACTGATTTCACTGATTTCTTTGAGGGACAGTTGATAGTAAGTTTGCTGGCTAGTAATCTACTTGATACTGCTCTGTATTGGAGGGACAGAAGTCTGCAGGGATTTGAGGGACATTTTAGGGTAGCTTTGCTGGCTAGTAATCTACCTTCTACTGCAGTGCTCTGTATGTAGCTGCCTGCTGTGGGCACTGATCTCTTCTGATCTCATCTGCTGACTGCTGTAATAACCCAATAGTCCTTGTAAGGACTGCTTTTATTTTCTTTTTTGTTTTTTTACTTTGCTAGTTGCTACTATAAGCCCAGTGCTATTAGTCTAGCAGTGTTGGGGAGTGGGACTGGTGTGCTACTGTGCTGCTCCTAGTAGTTCAGCAGCACCAACCCGAGAAAAATATTTTTTTTAATATACATATATATTTTTTTTCTTTTACTTATCTTACTGTTCTTTAACGTGTACAGTGCTGTTGCTGTTCTTCATAGTAGTGCACCAATAGTAGTGCACTTGCAGGCATTATTTGCTCAGTGTGTTCTTCATTTTCAAACAACAACCATCTAGCTGTGTGAGCTTGTTCACATTCTGTCTAAATATCAATAATAATACCGTCTCTAGAAACACCACCCGAGTGACGTTTTTCAGGCAGCAATAATATATTCCGTATCCACTGCTGTAGTAGTGTATACGTTAACCTTGTAGGCATTATTTGCTCAGTGTGTTCTTCATTTTCAAACAACAACCATCTAGCTGTGTGAGCTTGTTCACATTCTGTCTAAATATCAATAATAATACCGTCTCTAGAAACACCACCCGAGTGACGTTTTTCAGGCAGCAATAATATATTCCGTATCCACTGCTGTAGTAGTGTATACGTTAACCTTGTAGGCATTATTTGCTCAGTGTGTTCTTCATTTTCAAACAACAACCATCTAGCTGTGTGAGCTTGTTCACATTCTGTCTAAATATCAATAATAATACCGTCTCTAGAAACACCACCCGAGTGACGTTTTTCAGGCAGCAATAATATATTCCGTATCCACTGCTGTAGTAGTGTATACGTTAACCTTGTAGGCATTATTTGCTCAGTGTGTTCTTCATTTTCAAACAACAACCATCTAGCTGTGTGAGCTTGTTCACATTCTGTCTAAATATCAATAATAGTACCGTCTCTAGAAACACCACCCGAGTGACGTTTTTCAGGCAGCAATAATATATTCCTTATCCACTGCTGTAGTAGTGTATACGTTAACCTTGTAGGCATTATTTGCTCAGTGTGTTCTTCATTTTCAAACAACAACCATCTAGCTGTGTGAGCTTGTTCACATTCTGTCTAAATATCAATAATAGTACCGTCTCTAGAAACACCACCCGAGTGACGTTTTTCAGGCAGCAATAATATATTCCGTATCCACTGCTGTAGTAGTGTATACGTTGACCTTGTAGGCATTATTTGCTCAGTGTGTTCTTCATTTTCAAACAACAACCATCTAGCTGTGTGAGCT
This sequence comes from Xenopus petersii, assembly GCA_038501925.1. Taxonomy (NCBI): domain Eukaryota; kingdom Metazoa; phylum Chordata; class Amphibia; order Anura; family Pipidae; genus Xenopus; species Xenopus petersii. The sequence goes on along the minus strand of CM076679.1, from coordinate 120,591,875 downwards.
TGTTCACATTCTGTCTAAATATCAATAATAGTACCGTCTCTAGAAACACCACCCGAGTGACGTTTTTCAGGCAGCAATAATATATTCCGTATCCACTGCTGTAGTAGTGTATACGTTGACCTTGTAGGCATTATTTGCTCAGTGTGTTCTTCATTTTCAAACAACTCCCATCTAGCTGTGTGAGCTTGTTCACATTCTGTCTAAATATCAATAATAGTACCGTCTCTAGAAACACCACCCGAGTGATGTTTTTCAGGCAGCAATAATATATTCCGTATCCACTGCTGTAGTAGTGTATACGTTGACCTTGTAGGCCTTGTTTGCCCAGTGTGTTCTTCTTCTTCATTTTCAAACCACTGCCACTTAGCTGTGTGAGCTTGTTCACATTCTGTCTAAATATCAATAATAGTACCGTCTCTAGAAACACCACCCGAGTGACGTTTTTCAGGCAGCAATAATATATTCCGTATCCACTGCTGTAGTAGTGTATACGTTGACCTTGTAGGCCTTGTTTGCCCAGTGTGTTCTTCTTCTTCATTTTCAAACAACTCCCATCTAGCTGTGTGAGCTTGTTCCCATTCTGTCTAAATATCAATAATAATACCGTCTCTAGAAACACCACCCGAGTGACGTTTTTCAGGCAGCAATAATATATTCCGTATCCACTGCTGTAGTAGTGTATACGTTGACCTTGTAGGCATTATTTGCTCAGTGTGTTCTTCATTTTCAAACAACTCCCATCTAGCTGTGTGAGCTTGTTCACATTCTGTCTAAATATCAATAATAGTACCGTCTCTAGAAACACCACCCGAGTGACGTTTTTCAGGCAGCAATAATATATTCCGTATCCACTGCTGTAGTAGTGTATACGTTGACCTTGTAGGCCTTGTTTGCCCAGTGTGTTCTTCTTCTTCATTTTCAAACCACTGCCACCTAGCTGTGTGAGCTTGTTCACATTCTGTCTAAATATCAATAATAATACCGTCTCTAGAAACACCACCCGAGTGACGTTTTTCAGGCAGCAATAATATATTCCGTATCCACTGCTGTAGTAGTGTATACGTTGACCTTGTAGGCCTTGTTTGCCCAGTGTGTTCTTCTTCTTCATTTTCAAACCACTGCCACTTAGCTGTGTGAGCTTGTTCACATTCTGTCTAAATATCAATAATAATACCGTCTCTAGAAACACCACCCGAGTGACGTTTTTCAGGCAGCAATAATATATTCCGTAGCCACTGCTGTAGTAGTGTATACGTTGACCTTGTAGGCCTTGTTTGCCCAGTGTGTTCTTCTTCTTCATTTTCAAACAACTCCCATCTAGCTGTGTGAGCTTGTTCACATTCTGTCTAAATATCAATAATAATACCGTCTCTAGAAACACCACCTGAGTTGTTGTTGTTGTTGTTTTAAAAATAATGCCAGGCAAAGGCAGGCCGCCACGCAGAGGCACTAGGGGCCGTGCTGCTATGCTATCCTGTGGCCCTAGGAAATTGCCCAGTTTTAAAAAGGCAATGACCCTGAACTCCCAAAATGCTGAAGAGGTAGTTGACTGGCTTACACAGCACACCCCATCCTCTACCGTTTCTAACTTTACCACAACATCCTCATCCTCCACTGCTATGGGCACCCCACGTAACACTTCCTCCACCACCGGCGCCCCTTCTTCACTGGAGTCAGAGGAGTTATTTTCACATGAGTTTCTTGAACTGAGTGATGCGCAACCATTATTGGCAGAAGAAGATGAAGGAGATGAGGACGTTACACCAGATTTAATTCTGGCAGAGAACACAACAGAGATGGACATAATGAGTGATGACGAGGAGGTCCCCGCTGCTGCTTCCTTCTGTGAGCTGTTAGAAGAAATTGATGCATCTGAGGAGAATGAGGATGAGGAGATTGATGTTTTATGGGTGCCCAGTAGAAGAGAGCAAGAGGAGGATAGTTCAGATGGAGAGACGGAGAGTCAGAGAGGCAGGAGGAGAATAAGACTTAGAAGAAGCAGGGAGGACAGCTCGCAGGGAACAGTAGGGCAACAACATGTATCGGCACCTGTGGTCAGCCGGCCAACGCACCCGCCATTGCCGCCAACGCCGCCGACTTCTACTGTTACCGCCAGATTGCCAGCCTCAAAAAGGTCAGCAGTGTGGGATTTTTTTAATGTGTGTGCCTCTGACAAAAGCGTTGTCATTTGCAATGAGTGCAGTCAGAAACTGAGTCTTGGGAAGCCCAACAGCCACATAGGTACAACTTCTATGCGAAGGCACATGAACGGCAAGCACAAAGCACTTTGGGAGCAACACCTCAAAGGCAACAGGCAAACTAAAAGCCACCCTCCTTCTGGTCCAGCATCTTACTGCTCTACCTCTGCTGTCCTTCACCCGTCTGAACCACCCTCCACTCCGCCTTCCACCTTGACCACCAGTTCCCATTCCCAGTCATCTGCCCCCAGCCAAGTTTCTGTGAGGGCCATGTTTGAGCGTAAGAAGCCAATGTCTGCGAGTCACCCCCTTGCCCGGCGTCTGACAGCTGGCTTGTCCGCACTCTTAGCCCGCCAGCTTTTACCATACCAGCTGGTGGACTCTGAGGCCTTCCGCAAATTTGTAGCAATTGGGACACCGCAGTGGAAGGTACCCAGCCGCAATTTTTTTTCAAAAAAGGGAATACCACACCTGTACCACCATGTGCAGAGCCAAGTCACCGCATCTCTGTCACTTAGTGTTGGGCCAAAGGTCCATATGACTACTGACGCATGGTCCTCCAAGCATGGTCAGGGCAGGTATGTCACCTACACTGCCCACTGGGTGAACTTGGTAATGGCTGGGAAGCAGGGAATGTGTAGCTCAACAACGACAGTGGAGTTGGTGTCACCGCCACGGATTGCACGCGGTTCTGCCACCACCTCTACTCCTCCTTCGCTCTCTACCTCGTCTTCTTCCTCTTCTTCGTCCTCTGCTGCTGGGTCCTCCTCCTCCACACCTGTGCACCCCCAGCTCCCCCTAGGCTATTCGACGTGCCAGGTACGCCGTTGTCATGCTGTCTTGGGGATGACGTGCCTGGAAAGCAAAAACCATACCGGATCTGTACTCCTGTCATCTCTGCAGTCACAGGCCGATCGGTGGCTGACCCCACACCAACTGAAGATCGGAAAAGTGGTGTGTGACAATGTAAGCAATCTGTTGGCAGCACTGAGACTGGGCAATTTAACACATGTGCCCTGCATGGCACATGTTCTGAATTTAATAGTACAACGTTTTGTCTCAAAGTACCCAGGATTCCAGGACGTTCTCAGGCAGTCCAGGAAGGTGTCGGCCCATTTCAGACGGTCCTACACAGCCATGGCACGCCTTGCTGACATTCAGCAGCGGTACAACATGCCAGTCAGGCGTTTGATTTGCGACAGCCAGACTCGCTGGAATTCAACGCTCCTCATGTTGGAACGTCTGCTGCAACAACAAAGAGCCGTCAACGAATACCTGTTTGAACTGGGTGGTAGGACTGGATCTGCAGAGCTGGGGATTTTTTTCCCCCGTTACTGGGTGCTTATGCGCGATGCCTGCATGCTCATGCGCCCTTTTGAAGAGGTTACAAATATGGTCAGTCGCACCGAAGGCACCATCAGCGACCTAATACCCTTTGCTTTCTTCCTGGAGCGTGCCGTGCGACGAGTGACAGATGAGGCTGTAGACCAGCGTGACGAGGAGCAGGAAGCGCACGATTTCTGGTCGGAATCACCAGAACGAACCCAGGCACCTGCTGCAACGCAGGGAGAGGTGCCAGAAGTGGAGTCAGAGGAGGAAGGTGGCTTTGTGGAGGAGGAGGACCAACAGGAGCAGGCTTCCCAGGGGGCTAGTGGTGACCTTTTGGGGACCCCTGGTCTTGTACGTGGCTGGGGGGAGGAGACCGTGGATGATGCAGTCCTTGATAACGAGGAAGCGGAGATGGATACCTCTGCATCCAACCTTGTGAGAATGGGGTCTTTCATGCTGTCATGCCTGTTGAAGGACCCCCGTATCAAGAGGCTTAAGGAGAAGGACCTGTACTGGGTCGCGACTCTACTAGACCCTCGGTACAAGCATAAAGTGGCAGAAATGTTACCAACATACCACAAGTCTGAAAGGATGCTGCATTTAGAAACCAGCCTGCAAAACATGTTGTACAATGCTTTTAAGGGTGATGTCACTTCAGGAACTCATCAACATTCCAGGGGCAGAGGTGCCAGTAATCCTGCCACGAGCGCACCTGCAAGGACAAAGCACTTTGGCCACTCTGTAACGTCAGACATGCAAATGTTTTTCAGTCCAAGGCAGCGGCAGAACCGTTCGGGATCCACCCTCAAAGAACGCCTCGACCGGCAGGTAGCGGACTACCTGGCATTAACTGCAGATATCGACACTCTGAGGAGCGATGAACCCCTGGACTACTGGGTGCGCAGGCTTGATCTGTGGCCAGAGCTGTCACAATTTGCCATGAACCTCTTGTCTTGCCCCACCTCAAGTGTCCTCTCAGAAAGGACCTTCAGTGCAGCAGGAGGGATTGTAACTGAGAAGAGAAATCGCCTAGGTCACAAAAGTGTGGATTACCTGACCTTTATTAAAATGAATGAGGGGTGGATCTCGGAGGGTTACTGCACGCCGGAAGACTTGTGCTGAGTTTCTGATTCTGACTCTCCATGCAGCTGTCCTTCTCTGCACGCCTCATGACTCCACATACAGCTGTCCTTTAGCGTCCTCCTCCCTCCACCACCGTTACAAACTAGGGTGCAAACCCTACTGGTTTAATTTGAATCCAGGTAAATCCTGAGTTTTTCTGGCCTCTGTTCTTCAGTGGCTGTGACAAAAAAATGAATATTTTCAGCATTTATATGGCATATTTTTTCTGGCCTCTGTGCTTCAGTGGCTGCGACCAAAAAAAACAGAATATTTTCAGCATTTATATGGCATATTTTTTCTGGCCTCTGTGCTTCAGTGGCTGCGACCAAAAAAAACAGAATATTTTCAGCATTTATATGGCATATTTTTTATGGCCTCTGTGCTTCAGTGGCTGTGACAAAAAAATGAATATTTTCAGCATTTATATGGCATATTTTTTCTGGCCTCTGTGCTTCAGTGTCTGCGACAAAAAAAATTTATATTGTTAGCATTTATATGGCATATTTTTCCTGGCCTCTGTGCTGCAGTGGCTGCGACCAAAAAAAATTAATATTGTTTGCATTTATATGGCATATTTTTTCTGGCCTCTGTGCTGCAGTGGCTGCGACAAAAAACAATTAATATTGTTTGCATTTATATGGCATATTTTTTCTGGCCTCTGTGCTGCAGTGGCTGCGACAAAAAAAAATTAATATTTTCAGCATTTATATGGCATATTTTTTCTGGCCTCTGTGCTTCAGTGGCTGCGACAAAAAAAAGATAATTTTTCAGGAAAGTACACATGCCTAATTTTTCAGGGTTCTGCAACAGTGGTAAAATCGCATCTTTTATGGTCACCGCAGGTGATCAATAAAGTAGACCAAAACTGGGCCCACACTGCAGAATCAGTGTTTTTTGGTTCACTTCACTGTACATTGAATTACCTCTGCCTGACCGTGCACGTGCGCACAAGCACGGTGACTGCTAAACACACCACTACAGAAATATTGCCACCAACAGGACGAACATCCTGGAGGTGACAAGCAACTAGTAATTAAAAACTATTATTTGCTCACTTGACGGTATCATTCATTAAAGCTCTTTGCGTCTTTTTGCGTTGCAGTAAGCACCGCGTTTCGTCTTTGCGTGTGAACAGGCTGTAACCTTTACACGACTTGATTGGCATGTAGACGCCGGACGTTTTAAAGCATTTTATTACACAGGTTTAGAAATGTAGTGTGATTTCTGCCCTTTACAGCACAAAACGCAGCGCTGTGTCAACAATGGATTTTTTAGAAACATTTTTGCCCTTGATCCCCCTCTGGCATGGCACTGTCCAGGTCGTTGCACCCTTTAAACAACTTTAAAATCATTTTTCTGGCCAGAAATGTCTTTTCTAGCTTTTAAAATTCGCCTTCCCATTGAAGTCTATGGGGTTCGCGACGTTCGCGAACCGTTCGCATTTTTGACGCAAGTTCGCGAACTTTTTTCCCGACGTTCGCTACATCCCTAGTGGCTGATTTAGGATATGATTCATAAAGCTTTAATACAAATTAATGTAAACAAGGCTCCAGGGCCTGATGGCATACACCCCCGGGTTCTAAGAGAGCTTAGTTCAGTTTTAGACCAGCCCTTATTTCTGATTTTCTCAGATTCACTGTCATCTGGTATGGTGCCTATGGATTGGAGAAAAGCTGATGTTATTCCAATATTTAAAAAGGGATTACGATCTCAGCCTAGACCAGTAAGCTTGACATCTGTGGTGGGCAAATTATTTGAAGGCTTGTTAAGGGATCACATTCAAAATTTTGTCCTAATGAATGGCATTATGAGCAACAATCAGCATGGCTTTATGAAGGATAGGTCATGTCAGACGAATTTGATTGCATTTTATGATGTGGTAAGTAAGATTCTGGACAGTGGGGCGGCAGTAGATGTGATCTATTTGGATTTTGCCAAAGCGTTTGATACCGTGCCCCACAAACGACTGCTTTCTAAACTAAGGTCTGTTGGGCTTAATGAAGTCGTTTGCACGTGGATAGGAAACTGGCTACAGGATCGGGTACAGAGGGTGGTTGTTAATGGGACATTCTCTACTTGGAGTAAGGTTCTTAGTGGGGTCTAGGGATGTAGCGAACCGCCGCCGATGTGTTCGCGAACGCCGTTCGTGAACACCGGCAAAATTGGCGAACTGTTCGCGAACTTCGATCATCCGAAAATCGTTCGATTCGAACGATCGAAGGATTGTAATCGTTCGATCGAACGATTTTCGTTCGAGTCGAACGATCGAAGCCATTGGATCGAATGATTTCATTCGATACAATGGCTTCGATCGTTCGATTCGAACGAAAATCCTTCGATTTTAGCGATCGAATGGTCGAATGGTCGAACGATTTTGACGCGAACGCCTATTGGCGAACGTCGCGCGACGTTCGCGAACTTGCGGCGGACGCGAACAGCCGATGTTCGCGCGAACAAGTTCGCCGGCGAACAGTTCGCTACATCCCTAGTGGGGTCCCTCAGGGCTCAGTATTGGGTCCACTTTTATTTAACTTGTTCATTAATGACTTAGGGGAGGGTGTTGTAAGTAATGTATCAGTGTTTGCAGATGACACAAAATTATCCAGCCCAATTAATTCCATCCAGGATGTGGCACTTGCAACAGGATCTTGACAAACTGGCAATCTGGGCAGCTAAGTGGCAAATGAGATTCAATGTTGATAAATGTAAAGTCATGCACCTGGGATGTAAAAATATCCACTTGTAACCTTAATGGGACTGCACTAGGCAAATCCATTATGGAAAAGGACCTTGGAGTCCTTGTAGATGATAAACTTGGCTGTAGCAAGCAATGCCAGTCAGCAGCATCAAAGGCAAATAAGGTCTTGAGCTGTATTAAAAGGGGCATAGAGTCACGGGAGGAGGGGGTCATTCTTCCACTGTATAGAGCACTTGTAAGGCCCCATCTAGAATATGCCGTACAGTTTTGGTCTCCATCACTCAAACAGGACATTATTGTATTAGAGAGGGTACAGAGAAGGGCAACTAAGCTGGTAAAAGGTATTGAAAATCTTAGCTATGAGGAAAGACTGGCCAAATTGGGGATGTTCACGCTGGAGAAGAGGCGCTTAAGGGGTGATATGATGACTATGTATAAATATATAAGGGGATCATATAATAATCTCTCTAATGCTTTATTTACCAGTAGGTCTTTCCAGCTGACACGAGGTCACCCATTCCGATTAGAAGAAAAGAGGTTCCGCCTAAATATTTGGAAAGGGTTTGTTACAGTGAGAGCTGTGAAGATGTGGAATTGTCTCCCTGAATCAGTGGTACAGGCCGATACATTAGATAGCTTTAAGAAGGGGTTGGATGGTGTTTAGCAAGTAAGGGAATACAGGGTTATGGGAGATAGCTCATAGTCCAAGTTGATCCAGGGACTGATCCGATTGCCATTTTGGAGTCAGGAAGGAATTTTTCCCCCTCTAAGGCAAATTGGAGAGGCTTCAGATGGGTTTTTTGCCTTCCTCTGGATCAACTGGCAGATAGGTAGTTAATAAAAAAAAGGTTGAACTCGATGGACATGTGTCTTTTTTCAACCTTACTTACTATGTTACTATGTTACTATGTTACCTGCGCTCATAGGAACATTTATCAGTATGGCCCTTGCACCCTGAGGAAACATGCTGCTCACCCATAAATCAATTAAAACCAACTACATGCATATATGTGTGTTACTTGTATCACATACACATTTCCCAGCACTCCACCATATAGCTTTTAGAAAAAACGGAAACCTAATCTTGTAATGTAATGTGTATAATGTATGATACAAGCCCCACACCTACGTGCAACCAATTGGTTTTAATTGAATTATAATATGAGCAGCATATTTGTTATAAATATTTATAGGGGAAGCTGCATTCTACCTTGTCTAATGTTGGCTCTCCCAACCCTGCCCCTTTATGGACAGCCCTGAAAATATGAGGGTCCACCAAACTGTGTGTTGGGGTCCAGCTTGCCGCATCTGAATTTGTCCCTCTCCCTATGTTTAAGGCTCAAGGTTCAACACTTATAGTGGTGACTTTACTGTCTATATTGGAACCCCAAAATTGTTTTGAATCTTGATAAAATTGTCTATAGCGTGTTTGCATGAAATGGATGTTAGGCTGTAAGATCCTCTGGGGCAAGGACTAAAATGATGTATTTTATATACTGAATGTACCAGACCTTTAACAGTAATTATTAGTAATGGGCGAATTTATTCGGCAGGCGTGAATTTGTGGCGAATTTGTGCGTTTCGCCACTGGCGAACAAATTCATGAAATTGGCACAAACAAAGTGATTTTGATGCCAGAGACAATCCAGACACGCGAGAATTATCACCAGCGGCAAAATTTGTGTTTCGCTAATTTTTTGCGAATTTCGCTGCAAATTCGCAAATTTAGTGGAGAAGTGAAACATACAAATTCACCCATCACTTGTAATGATCCATGGCTTCAAAATTATCCACAGAAGCTCCACCATCTTGCAACTTGTTAGGGCATGTTTGGAGTGTCAGCGGCACTGCACATGCTCAGTGTGCTCTGAAACATGGCTGAGAAGCTGAGCTTAGGGGTCGTCGGCACGTTAGCAGAAAACGAGGATACATCTGCCAGAGAAGGTGTTTTTACTGATACACAATTACACAATGCATTGGATTCTAAGCTCCTATTTAATGTGAATGTGAATTGTTAACCATGAATTTTATATTATATTTATTTTTTTATTTGTATATACAGTTTATACATGATGCTACCCAAAATATGTGCTGTGAATAAGTGAAAAGAAGATGGGGAGCTATGGGGTGCATCTTCAGAGACACAGATCTTTTCATTCTGTTGCATTTCGATAGATAATAAGCGGAAAAGAGCATTTGCCACTGTTCTCAGCCTGATCGAGTGGAAGCCTTGGTTCTCCTTTAAGGCAGGTATTTAGGACCTTAACAAAGTTATACTTGCCATTTAATGGAAGACCTATTTAAACGATCCAGGCTCAAGCCATGGACTACCATTGAGGAATATCCATTATTTATAGTTTGTCTTTGCTTTTGGTTGTGCATATAAACAAATGTGTGTCTGTGAGTGATTTCCCTATAGACACAAGATTGTAGACACAAACTGTTTGCTCCCATGGCTAAATGTATGTACCTAGTCATATCCATGCACAATATTCATATCTACCCAAAAACCTTCATTGCTTGCTTTCCATTCTTGAAAATCTTTTCCAGACCAAAATATTACACAGGAATCCAGATCTAAATGGAAAATACTTCGCTGGAAATATTCGCTGGAGCCGTACAGTATTGTGACATAGTCATGATATCCATAATTATACAGCACAATGTTTTCAGTGTAAGCACGCAGATCTTCTGCACACAGCTCAAAGGCAAAATGCACCCTACATCTATGTTTGTGTTCATTTTAAATACAAATTCCGAAAACATCACATGGGCGCATGTTACATTATGCAGAAATTCTGCTTTATCTACATTTGTAGTAGAGGGGATCTGTCACAGGGCAATTGTGTTGTTTTATTAAGATATGAATGTTTCATTTAAACTTATTTTTTTTTTTTTAAAAAGTGTCAATTTAGCATTGATGTAGATGATATTGATGAAAGTTAATTACATGTGTATGCCTGCATAACACCTACAATGCTAGGCACGCTGTATGAGTCAGCTCTCACTGATAGCAGCCGTCTTTAGGGCAAAGATACACGTGGAGATTTCGGGGAGATTAGTCACCCGGCGACAAATCGCCCCTTCTTCGTGCCACTAATCTCCCCAAACTGCCTTCCCGCCAGCTAGAATATAAATCACCGGTGGGATGGCACTCGGAGCGATTCGCTTTCCTAAACTGCCCGAAGTTTCCTCGTGAGGCAACTTTGGGCGACTTCAGAAAATGAAGCGCTCCGATTGCCATCCTGCAGGCGATTTCAATTCTAGCCGCCGGGAAGGCAATTCGTGGAGATTAGTGGCACAAAGAAGAGGGGATTTGTCTCCGGGCGACTAAATCTCCACGTGTGTCTCTGCCGTTAAACAGATCAGCAGAACAATGCCTGGGTTAGGGTTCTTTCTCTTGGGGGTACCTATCTTTTGGAACCCCCATCCAAAGACTTTCCTTTTCCTTTAAGGTGAGAATTGGGGAAAATTGCAATAGGCTTTCCTAGATACATCTGAAAGCCCAGCTTATCGGACAGTTAGTATGAGATTTGAGGTGAATATGTATTTCCCAAATATTCTTGGAACTATGGCCGAATGAATGATACACCAATATGTTCCTATATTTACACTTGTTACTAAGGAAGGCCAGGTCTGGACTGGGAGTCAGGCCCTGGCATTCCAATACAGAGAGGCCCAATCAGCTCCCCACCAGCCCACTAAATAGTGAGTTTCTATGGCATCTTATGGCAGCCCCTCTGGTATTTGCCAGAACCCACAGATTACCAGTTCGGGCCTGAGAGAGGCCCTGGCCATAGGTTGGACCTTCAAGTGGAGCTTGATTTAAAAATGTTTGCTGACCACTAACATACAGAGGCAAGTTAAGGTGGCCATATATTATGCTGCAGGTTCAGGCCCTTCAGGCTGATCTCTGATGGGTCCAGCTGACATCTGGCCAAAAATCAACTTGATTTTTCTGACGGATTGAGGCCAGCATCTGCTTGTTGGTGAGGTCCTCAATCTGACCACTGGTATAGTAGCAAATATGTTTGTTTGGCAAGGTCTTATAATATATGTTCAACTTTAGTTGTTCTGATGAAGACTAACTACTATGAGTCTGGTCGACTTCTAGAGCCTACCTGAGTCTGGATCTGTTCAAAGGCAACCAATCACTTGCAAAATGTTCTGCACCCATATTGCATGTTCTTGTAGACATATCTAATATCCAACTGTCCCTTCTTACCGCACATTGGTTTGCTGATCAGTATTTGGCTCCCTGTTTTTACACCAATTATAAATCGGCTATAGCTCACCTTTAGTACATGTAGGTGGATTCTCCTGCAAGGGTGTCCTGTGTCCACACCCAAAATGATACAATCAGTACTATAGTAGAAAGCAGGACAAATCCAAGGCAGTAACTACGACTGCAAAGTGCTTTTATTGGGGAAAAGTGCTCCACAACATGTTTCGGGCATCGGCCCTTTATCAAGTAAAGGGCCAATTCCTTTTTTTTACATGTGTCCATATTTGTTATGGCGGATTGCACAGTAGATTCTTCACAAGTTTTCTAATTGATGGCAGTTATTCCATTTGTTGTGACTGTCAAGATAATGACACATTGTTTAGCTGTTTTTCCACTTAACAAGGGCACGACCTTGTTAACACTGCATTTGTGATGGAACTTTTTGTCTGAATGTGAGATTGTTTGTATTGAATACTGTATTCAGACCAGGGAGAACCAGAATCTGTAAATCCCTCACTCATGCACTTGCCTGATTTGTTTGTTGATAACAGGACTTGCCAAGTCAATTATAGTCTCAGACTTGAATACTATTTATTAGATATTCATAATATTTATCTTTACCAGTGGAAGGTGGTACATTTAGAAGTTAATGTGTAACACATTATTATACATTTAGTGAATCTGTTGGAATCTTTATCTACCGCTTTCTTTTTGAGTTATTTATATTGACGAGCAAAATTTTTCTCCAAATTTTGCCGCAAAAATGACTCCAGTTGGTGAAAAAAAATTGTTGCACTGCCTCGCGTGTCAAAAAATTAGTCGCTCATAGATTTCAATGCATTTCGGCGATTTTTGCTGTTTCTGAATTTTTGGCAAAACAAAACGGGTCTGATTCGCCCATCAACTTATTTACTGTACTTTAAAACAGTCAAACTTTAATCAACTTCAATTTTGTTCCAAGTAAATTCTGCCCAACTCTTCTCTAGTAGATTCAGAAAAAGAGAGATGGTGGTAGGGAACATCATAGGGATCGTTTACAGTCATAGCCCATACTGTTCAAGCTGGTGGCAGGTCCAGGGTTTCCGCATCAGCCAACATCATTGAAATTACGCCTAATTTTGTTTTTACACCTATTTTGCAGTGAAAATGGTGGTGTCTGGGATTAGAACATTTTCAGCAGTTGCATAGTTGCACTTTTTGATGTACAGTTACTTTGCAGCCTCAACTATACTAAAATTGGTGAATTAAGAAAAAACACTGCATAACATGGTGAATTGCATCCAAAATTGTGCTTGTGATTGTTAACCTGTATGACCAGCTTTACACTAGTATATAACTCTATGACTCCTGAATGTAAACATTTGCTTGATCTATCATCCTCCCCTAATTGCTTTAGAGGCTGCTTAGACACAGGTATTTATTCCCACCCTTGTTGAATGTGTTCAGTAGTTCAAAAGTGGTGGTTACTATTGCCTCATCAGTCTGTCACCAGGGATCTAAACCCGACCCATGGCTACCCTTGCTGTGCCTCCCAGCATCAAACCTTAGAAAATTCAGTTCTACTTAAAGGGATACTGTCATGTGAAAAAACATTTTTTTTCCCAAAATGAATCAGTTAATAGTGCTGCTCCAGCTGAATTCTGCACTGAAAACCATTTCTCAAAAGAGCAAACAGATTTTATAAAAAATTCAATTTTGAAATCTGACATGGGGCTAGACATTTTGTCAATTTCCCAGCTGCCCCTGGTCATGTGACTTCTGCCTGCACTTTAGGAGAGAAATGCTTTCTGGCAGGCTGCTGTTTTTCCTTCTCAATGTAACTGAATGTGTCTCAGTGGGACATGGGTTTTTAATATTGAGTGTTGTTCTTAGATCTACCAGGCAGTTGTTATCTTGTGTTAGGGAGCTGCTATCTGGTTACCTTCCCATTGTTCTTTTGTTTGGCTGCTGGGGGGGCAAAGGGAGGGGGTGATATCACTCCAACTTGCAGTACAGCAGTAAAGAGTGATTGAAGTTTATCAGAGCACAAGTCACATGACCAGGGGCAGCTGGGAAATTGACAAAATGTCTAGCCCCATGTCAGATTTCAAAATTGAATATAAAAAAATCTCTTTGCTCTTTTGAGAAATGGATTTCAGTGCAGAATTCTGCTGGAGCAGCACTATTAACTGGTTCATTTTGAAATTTTTTTTTTCCCAATGACAGTATCCCTTTAAGGACAAACTACATTAAACTACTTGTAAGCAGCAGTCGGTGGGTTACAGATTGGACATTTTTGAATTCCATAAATGTTTGTCACTGGATCCAGCCATGAAATTGCAAACATTCCAATATACAGTTGCCCATTGCCCTTGGTCAAATAAGCTTCATACGTCACTGCTCCAGATTGCTCGATATCCAAGTACAGTAAGTCAATGGCCTACATTGTCGTTCTGTTTCTCCTGGATTGATCCTGTGTAGGATGACTGCACAGTTAACTGCATCGAAATACATCCGTAAAACAAGTATCTAATAATTTCTGCCACACTTCCACAGCATTATTAGGCCACTATGCCAAAATATACAACTTATGCAACATTGCCTTATGCAATGGAGACTGAGACAACTTCAAAAACACATTTTATTTTCCAGCACTAATCATTCTAGTTAGACAGTGTATTTGGGTGTTTGTTAGACTCTTTTCTCCATTTACAAACTCTGGGCACAGGAGCACATAACGGTACTCCACAGTTCAACAGAAGGAAGAGTTAACAGACAGTAAATGTAGCAGGGGTAGATGTAACAGTATGGCAGCATGGCAAGAATTAACACATTATATTAACGGCGTCCATCCTACGGCATTTCAGATGTTGCTGAAGAACATCCCCCCCCGTGTGCTGGAGATTTTGAGAATTATATTTCAATGACTAAAGGGACATATATCAGAATTTGTTCTTACTGCTGCCCTATTCTCCTAGCCCTATTGAAGTCCCCAAGAGTCCCTAGGAAGTTGCTTTGTTCATTATCCAGTTATACAGCGCCGGATTTCAAAGACGGCCGCCCCTAGGCCGCGCGGTCCTAGCGCCCACCTACACCTCCCCTTCCCAGCGCACCGGCGAAAAAACGCCGGCGCAGCTGCTGTAATTGAATGGGGACGCATACGTCCCCGCCCCTATTTTTTTGCCGCCCTAGGCCCGGGCTTATGCGGCCTTGCCGCAAATCCGGGCCTGCAGTTATACATGCAGTGGAATATATATAGAAAGTGCCTTTTAATAAACATGTCCCTGTATGAACCTAAGCTTGCTAATCAGCAGAGGATTCAGTATGCTGCATATGATCCACTTTTACTCTTTGATTATGTGTTTATACAGACATGTGCGCTACACTAACATTATTGCAAAGGAATCTCGAATGAACAAGAGTTAAAGGTTGGCAGTTCTATATTATAAAAATAATAATGCCTTGCAAAGCCTGTGTTTGCTCTTCCTTGCAAACTAAAGATGGCCCTGCGAGGAGCTAGCTAGGCTGGGAATGGCACTTGCAGAGGGATCTATGCTGCATGTCAACAGGGCCATCTTTAGTTGTAGTGTGAGGACTTTGCAGGGATTCCTTGCTTTATAGCCACTAGGCCCCATCTAGAATATGCCATACAGTTTTGGTCTCCAGCGCTCAAACGGGACATTTGAATTATTGTATTAGAGAGGGTACAGAGAAGGGCAACTAAGCTGGTAAAAGGTATTGAAAATCTTAGCTATGAGGAAAGACTGGCCAAATTGGGGATGTTCACGCTGGAGATGAGGGGCTTGAGAGGGGATATGATAACTATGTATAAATATATAAGGGGATCATATAATAATCTCTCTAATGCTTTATTTACCAGTAGGTCTAGTAGCTGACATAAGGTCTCCCATTCCGATTAGAAGAAAAGAGGTTCCGCCTAAATAGGGGTTTGTTACAGTGAGAGCTGTAAAGATGTGGAATTCTCTCCCTGAATCAGTGGTACAGGCTGATACATTAGATAGCTTTAAGAAGGAAGAAGGGGTTGGATGGTGTTTAGTGATGGGTGAATTTGGGGCATTTCGCTTTGCCGAAAAATTAGCGAATTTCCAGCGAAATTCGCGAAACGGCAAAATTTTTTCGAAAGAAACGGACGCCGGTGTCATAAAAACAGTCTGTTTTTTGTACGCTGGCACAAATTCGCTGGCGAAAATTTGTCCATTCTTTTCGACATTGGCGAATTTTCGCTGCGGTTTTGTGCATTTATTCACCGGCGTCGAATCGCGGGAATTCACCGCAAATTTGCGCCTGGCGAATAAATTTGCCCTTCACTAATGGTGTTTAGCAAGTGAGGGAATACAGGGTTATGGGAGATAGCTCATAGTACAAGTTGATCCAGGGACTGGTCCCATTGCCATTTTCGAGTCAGGAAGGAATATTTTCCATCTAGCAGTTAGACAGGTTATATATAGACCTAAAAGATTAAACTGGATGGACGCGTTTCTTTTTTCAACTAATCTTACTATGTTACTATGTTATATGTTCACGCATATTCATGAAAGAATCAATAGTAGCATTCAATGTCTGTAAGAGTCTCCTTATCTGCACAGAAGGTTTGTATGAATAAAATGTAACTGTGAGTGTTTCTCTTCAGTAGGTCACAGCAAAAATTCTACCTTGCTGTTTCTTTAACTGGCCATACATGGGAAGGTCTATTCAGTTGGCCACCCACATGTAGGGTCAAACTGGACTCATCTCATTGTTTAGACCCTTGTCTAACAATCCAATCATAGTAGAGACCTGTGAAGTCTTGGAGAAGAAAATGTTATCCTGAGTAGATTTTTAAAACCTGCCCATTTAATCGTTCACACAGGTTGATGGTTTAGCTTCATAAAAAAGTCCAATAGACTTCCCAACTCAATCTGAAAGGGCCTAATCGGCAGCTGGAGTCCAGCAGCTTTTACCCTACTTCTTTAGCCAAGGTTTTCATCAAAGTTTTGTGTGTCATTGCTTTTCTGGCAACAGAGACATTAAATATTCATGTTTTCCCTGTGTTACCCAATTAGTGCAAAATAGCTGTTTGCCTGGGATGCAGCTGTTGTGCAACTACGGGAAAATGATATTTATTTCAAAGTTTCCCGATTGCCTTTGAAGTTCCTCCAGACAGCAAAGTGATTCCGATGGTTTCAGAGTGGAGCTAAAATAAGACATTACACATGAAAGTCCCTCAGTTTCTCCTGCATTTCTAGTTGGGTTTCCAGGAGGGGACCTTAAGAGCCAGCACCAGGCCATGTGACAGCCAAGTCAGAGACTCTGCTTAATACAAGATCAGCTGTTACAAGCAGACGCCCTTATCCCATGCATGCCAGTTGGGCATTCACATCCAGTCTCCATACCGGAGGCACTAAGAGGGTGCCTGGCAGCGCTATGTGCAAATTAGGAGATGAAGAATGCACTGTGGGTGCACATTGCATTCTCTTCATAAAAGAACACATATACAGTATGTTTTATGGATAATACTGTATATAAGAAAATAAAATGCTAATCATTATTATAATTAGGGAATATTTTCTTTTCCTTGGCTTGCAAATGTGTAATTTGCATGATTACAAAGGGTTGTTCTTATGCCCAGAATGTTGTTGACTATATTCATTAGTGTCCCTGCTGTAAATACTTATTATTGTTTAACAGTATGGCACCATAAGTGTATCAGAAATCCATATGGCCCTTGGTGGTAGTCCTGTGGGAAAATGATATTAACAAGTTTCCTATGTCTTAATGGACTTTCAAACTGGTTTATGGACCCACTAGAATGAATGGCCTCTGTAGCCTGGTCAGTGTTTTTTATCATTTAGGCTGGATACACCATCACAAAGCCAATAGGTCTACTGTTGATAATAAGCCGAGGGTAGATTGTGACTATATTGGCATACTGAGTACCATCAGCCTTGGGCCGGCAGCATGCCACGTTATTAAGGACAAGCAAGCGTAGGATATTGCATATGTTCTTCATTAATTAATTCAGGTTCAGTGGCGTAACTACCAGGGGAACAGGGGTTGCAATTGGACCAGGGTCCGTACCCCCGCTGGGCCCCCCGGCAGATCGCACCCCACTGTAGCCGCAAAGAAAATCAACGTGAAGGGGGTAGGGGGGGCCCTGGCTGCTTGGCCTGCACCAGGGCCCATCTAGTTACGTTACTGTTCAGGTTATACTGAGGCAGCTCCAATAACTTTGCTACATCCTGGCTATGAGTTCCCAAACTTTTCAGAATTGGATGGAATTTGTTTACCCTGTTTGTTGTCGATTACAACATCCATTAATAGAAGTGCAGCGTAGAGCTTTAACAAACTACTAAACAGATGCCAACAAACAAACGGAATTACAGGCCCATGGCTCCATGTGCAAGCCATAAAACAAACGCTGGCACTGGAAATTGTATTCGCTTTAGAAACCCTGAGACTAAATGAAACATCCATGAATCATTTTTAGGTCATAAAAAATACTCAAAATTGTATATGTCCTATCAACCCAGTTATAGACAGGGATCATTTACTCAGATCCCCGGTAGAAGTGCAAGAGCAATAAAGTGTGCAAAAATTGCACCCCATCATTCAGGAGTTGTGCCTGGGGAGCACAGCATTGGCGGGTACAAGGCAGCTCTGGCTTGTTACCTTAATAAATCCTAATGAGGGGCTACAGTGCTAAACTGCAGCCTTTTTCAGTTAGCATTATCCTTTGAAAACGACAGTAGTACCTTTTTTTAGGGGACCAAAATAGTGTAAAGGAAATTGTAAAATCAGGGAAGTGCAGTATGCATTATATATTATTGGGACCTCTACAAATAGTGGAAAATTAGGAAAAACTTAACATAAGGGAATGTAATATTGTGTTTTCACTGTACCTCAAAAGGAACAAGGGAAGCATGGCATTTTGTTTGCACTGTTCCCAATTATATAGAGAAAACTCTGGCTCCATGGCATGCAGCAAGAACAAGACTTGTGTAACCATCGTCTCCTCTGCAATCATCATATGACACATGGCAATTATTTATGTTTATATCTCATAAATAGAAAGGCAGAGGAGCATACTCAGTGGTGTGTGACACCCTTCCATAACCCAAATATAATTATATCTGCCCTTAGTTTTCTTGTACAGACTTGGGAGATATTATGCAGAACGTGTAGGACATGGGGCTTTCCAGACAAGTAATCTTCCTGTAATTGGGCTCAACATACAATAAGTCTGCTAAAAATCATTTAAACATTAATAAAGGCCAGTATGAATGTCTTGCGTTATATGGATTTGTGGAGCTTAGTTGCCATCAAGTACAAGGTACTGTTTTGTTATTGAAATCATTTTTAGAAATTTGGAGTATTTGGATAAAATGGAGTCTATGGTAGATGGCCCTTCCATAATTCTGAGCTTTCTGAATAACAGGTTTCCAGATAAGAAGGCCTCCTGCTGCTTTGTGCTACAGACTATCATTTCCCCTGTCAGGGGTTGCATTACCATAACAGGTTGAGTCACATAAGTCCCAGGTTCTTGTATATTTACCAGTAGGACATTGCAACTTTAACAGGTCCTCCAGCTTTTAAGCATCTGATAATCCACAGCATTAGTGATGAGCAAATCTGTCCTGTTTCACTTCACAGAAGAATTTGCAAAACTGAGCAAACCTTTGCAAAACGGTGAAAAATTTGTGAAATGCTTCAAACAGGCATCGACATTTTTTTTACACATGACCATTTTTTCTCACTCCAAATGCAAAGTTAATGGACGTTGTTCCTGTGGCAATTTTTTTGTCTTGGCGACTTTTTTGTCTCTCGACTTTTTTTGTCCAAATGCATTAAAGTCAATGGGAAGTTTTTCTTATGGCAACTTTTTTGCCCCAGTAACAATTTTGTCTTTGTGACTTTTTGTTGCATATTTTTTTGCCGCAGTTTCACAGATAAAAA
Organism: Xenopus petersii; assembly: GCA_038501925.1. NCBI lineage: Eukaryota > Metazoa > Chordata > Amphibia > Anura > Pipidae > Xenopus > Xenopus petersii. The sequence goes on along the minus strand of CM076679.1, from coordinate 120,572,371 downwards.
AGTTTCACTGGTGGCAAAGTACAGAAACGTTGCTGCAAATCCATGCCTGGAGAAATAATTCACTCATCACTACAGAGCATCATTTATTTGTTATTGGGCACTGACAACATAAGTAAGTAAAGCTGTGGAGCACCACCTTCTAGATCTTCACTTGCATAGAATGGACTAGCATTGGGTCAGTGTTAAAGCAGAGTCCTGATTGAAACTGGGCTCTGTTATATGCTCCTGAAATAGGGTTAACAGACTCTAGACCAGTGATCCCCAACCAGTAGCTTGTGAGCAACATGTTGCTCCCCAACCCCTTGGATGTTGCTCCCAGTGGCCTCAAAGCAGGAGCTTATTTTTAAATTCCAGGCTTGGAGGCAAGTTTTGGTTGCATAAAAGACCGGTGTACTGCCAAACAGCGCCTCAATTTAGGTTGACAATCTACATAGGGGCTAAAAATGGCCAATCACAGCCCTTATTTGGCACCCAAGAACATTTTTCATGCATGTGTTGCTCCACATGTTCCAATTGTTAAAGGCACCATCTGACATTGACTTTTTTGTATTTTCAGATTCAGATTTGTAGCAAATTCAGAGCATAATAAATCTCCAAAAAGTTTTTTTCTCCCTCTAAAAATTCTGATTTTTTCCCCCTTTAAAACTCATCCAGAAAATTTGAGGCTTAATAAATAGGCCCTTACCCTACTAAGACCACTTGTTAGGACTTTGGGCTGCTCAACCCTCTGTGTCTTGTGTTACCATAACACCTAACAAAGTACTTTGGTTCTCATTTCTAGCACCTCACTCACCCAAGTGCAGAAGCTCAACCTTTATTGCTTATCCTCTTTATCCATGACTTTCTGAAGACCACATAGCTGATCCTCTAGCCTAAGCTGTGCATTGTACACTACTGTTTTACTACCCTAAGTCCTCCAACCAGAAAATCCTACTTAGGGAACGTGAGCCACACAAGTAGGATTCAAACTCTTTACTCAGTAGAGTCATTTACTACTGGGGGCAAAAGCCTTTACTACAAATAATCTTAGTAGCAGTTCTTGCTTCACAAGGGAGCAGATTTACTATTAATACTTACTATTTAAGGGTGAAGTAGCCGTCGCTAGTGAAAATACGCCAGAAATCCCATCTGCAGGGACATTGCCAATTTACTTACAGGCGCAGGGGACAATTCACTAGCGAAATTATACTCAGGTTGTTACTCTGCAAATTGACTAACGTGCAAATTTTCCTTTTGCCAGAGTTTCCTTCGTCAGCTTAGACCTGGCGAACGGATAAGATGAACCTACATCCTCCTCAATCTTATGTCCTGTTTGCTGAATAAGTCACAAATTAATGGCTAGCAAAGTATGGCGGAAATTTGCCCTTAAGTGAATTTGCCCCAAGGTGTCTTTGATACTCACTTACAGTATTGTCTAGATGAGCATCTTTGTGATATGTTCTATTATTTGACCACACTACAATTTCCAGGATACAAGTCTCAGGATCCCTCAACTGCTGAATATCACAGTGAGGTACTTGTAAGTCAACAGCAGCTAAAATAAATCCCAGTAGCATTACAGAAGCAATCGAGTTAGTTTATATGCATTTAACCCTACTTAAAATAATAATGAGCCAATCTCTGGGTGTGGTGTGTACAAACTTCCACTTAAACACACAGACATTTTTTTTACAGGAAGAAGGTATTTATGTGCTCACAGATAAGAACCAGAATTTCAGCTTATTATCAACTACCGTCATCTCATAATGGGCCAGATTTAATTCAGCAAGAAGGAGGTTTATTATGTGAAAAGTCATAGACAACATTTAATGTGAGATTCAATTCAAATCTCACTGAATTGAATCTGGCCCAATATTTCCATTTTAACAATCCTAATCACTTTTTAAAGTGTATTCATTTAAATTAGTTTCCAGTTACAAGAAGTATATACAGTCAATGAAATTACTTCTTTAAAATTCCTGTGGTTTGATTTCATCTGTCTTTGCTCTAACAGCAATAAAAAAGAAAACTCCAAAGGGTTCTTTAAGCTTGGAGAGTTAATGTCACTAAAAAAGAAAATTCCAAAAGGGTTCAAAAGGCTCCAACAGCAATGTCTCCTGGTCTAAACATAAATATAAGGGTGATCACTATTGACTGCCTTTGGCCAGTGATATTAAGTTAATGGTAGTGGAAGGGTCCTTGCTAGGCAAATTAAGCACGTTTGGTCTGACCCAAACATTTTATAAAATTAAGAAAGACAATGAGAAGCTGTACAAGGTTTAGAGAAGGGCAACCAAATTATTCTAATTTACTAAAAAATGTTTTCTTCTTCACCATGTAAAAGGGGCACCTTAGATAAAGGATACTTTTAACTTATAATAAAAGTGAAGCACTTTGTTATTTTGGCATGTCTGAGAACAACAACAGAGACTTATGGAAAGAAAATATAATGATCTGTTGGTAAGGAACCCCGGAAGACAAATTGAATGGTCAGGGCTGGCCCAATCAAATGTGGGGCCCAATTGGGACCATTTTGGCAGGGTCCCCTAGATGTTGCAAGCACACCAAGTATATAGGAAAATAGGGGCATACAGGCACGAGATATAAAGGAAAGGGGCACACAGGGTAAGAGATAGGGAGGAAACGGGCACACAATGCACAAAAGAGAGAAGAAATAGGGGCACACACAGGGACAGGAGAGAGAGAGGGATGAAATAGGGGCACACACGGGGACTGGTGAGAGAGAGGAAAGAAAGAGGAACACATAGGGCAAGAAAGAGAGGAGGAAAAAGGGGCACACACTGGGACAGGGGAGAGAAAGAGGAAATAGGGACACATAGAGTAAGAGAAAGTTGTGGGGTCCCCAGTGGTGCGGGCCCAATTGGTCCAATAGGCCTAAGGCCAGCCCTGGGAATGGTCTTACTCTTTCATGAAGTAGGGAACTTGGGCCATTGACACCTTCTAGAGTCCTGGAACTTTCTATGGTGGAAGTGACAGGGAAAACAGTCATTTTGGAGATTGTACCAGACAGGCAGCAAGACTTAAACACAGGTAGTCAAAAAGTGCTCTAGAACAGGCATATGCTGGACCTGAGGGGACAGTAGCTAGTTTAGGCAAGGGTACAATGTGGAAAATTTAATTTAAGGCAAAAAGGGTTCAAAACATGAGTAGGCAGCAGGAAATGGCATGAGATTTCCATAATGCCCCAACAGCAATATATGTGAGTGTGTAAGGCACCGCAGCTCTGTCATGGAGCTTGCGGCCGCCTCCCCCTCAGCCTATTTAAGTTTGCACAGGTGCAGTAACGATGCGCAGTTATACTTACTCTATCTGGAAGTAAGGCTGGTGTCTCTCATGCTCCAAGATCTTCATGTCAAGAATCATCTTGCCTGCAGTCTCCTGTTCCCGGTCCTTCTACCTTTTCTCAGCCTTGCCTCACCTGGCCTGCTCCAGCACCTCACTTGAACCGGCATCTTCAAACTTTTGCTTGATCCGTTGCTAGACAGATCTACCCTAGCAACCACAGCTTCCTTCTCCTCATTTCAGTAATCAACGTCCAGCTTCAGTCTCCATGCCATTGCTAACAGTTTCCTCTTCACCAACAATTCTTCCCCGGCAACATCCGTAGCAACGGTCCGCATGGCAATCCCTCTTTACCTGCATGAGTTATAATATGCTTATATTCACGACTGCATTGTTGTTGCTGCAAATAGGGATGTAGCGAACGTCGGAAAAAAAGTTCGCGAACATATTCGCGAACTTGCGCAAAATTGCGAGCGGTTCGCGAACGGTTCGCGAACCCCATAGACTTCAATGGGAAGGCGAACTTTAACATCTACAAAAGACATTTCTGGCCAGAAAAATGATTTTAAAGTTGTTTAAAGGGTGCAACGACCTGGACAGTGGCATGCCAGAGGGGGATCAAGGGCAAAAATGTATCTGAAAAATCTGCCTGTGTGTGCTTGGAAGAGATAGTGTAGGGCGAGAGCTGTTAGTGATTTCAGGGACAGATGATAGTAAGTTTGCTGGCTAGTAATCTGCGTGATACTGCTCTGTATTGGAGGGACAGAAGTCTGCAGGGATTTGAGGGACATTTTAGCTTAGGTAGCTTTGCTGGCTAGTAATCTACTGTTCTCTTTAAACAACTGCCATACGTTGACCTTGTAGGCATTGTTTGCCCAGTTTTTTTGGACGCAGCCACTGAAGCACAGTTGCCAGAAAAAATATGCCATATAAATGCTGAAAATAGTCATTTTTCGCCATACGTTGACCTTGTAGACATTGTTTGCCCAGTTTTTTTGGACGCAGCCACTGAAGCACAGTTGCCAGAAAAAATATGCCATATAAATGCTGAAAATATAAATTTTTTTGGTTGCAGCCACTGAAGCACAGAGGCCAGAAAAATTATGCCATATAAATGCTGAAAATATAAATTTTTTTGGTTGCAGCCACTGAAGCACAGAGGCCAGAAAAAATATGCCATATAAATGCTGAAAATAGTCATTTTTTGCCATACGTTGACCTTGTAGGCATTGTTTGCCCAGTTTTCTTGGTCGCAGCCACTGAAGCACAGTTGCCAGAAAAAATATGCCATATAAATGCTGAAAATATAAATTTTTTGCCATATACGTTGAGTCAAGGTATGGCAAAAAATGACTATTTTCAGCATTTCTATGGCATATTTTTTCTGGCCTCTGTGCTTGAGTGGCTGCGGCCAAAAAAACTGGGCAAACAATGCCTACAAGGTCAACGACGTTGACCTTGTAGGCATTGTTTGCCCAGTTTTTTTGGCCGCAGCCACTCAAGCACAGAGGCCAGAAAAAATATGCCATAGAAATGCTGAAAATAGTCATTTTTTTGGTCGCAGCCACTGAAGCACAGTTGCCAGAAAAATTATGCCATATAAATGCTGAAAATATAAATTTTTTTGGTTGCAGCCACTGAAGCACAGAGGCCAGAAAAATTATGCCATATAAATGCAGAAAATATGCATTTTTTTGGTTGCAGCCACTGAAGCACAGAGGCCAGAAAAATTATGCCATATAAATGCAGAAAATATGCATTTTTTTGGTTGCAGCCACTGAAGCACAGAGGCCAGAAAAATTATGCCATATAAATGCAGAAAATATGCATTTTTTTGGACGCAGCCACTGAAGCACAGTTGCCAGAAAAAATATGCCATATAAATGCTGAAAATAGTCATTTTTCGCCATACGTTGACCTTGTAGACATTGTTTGCCCAGTTTTTTTGGTTGCAGCCACTGAAGCACAGAGGCCAGAAAAAATTAAACCAGTAGGGTTTGCACCCTAGTTTGTAACGGTGGCGGAGGGAGGAGGACGCTAAAGGACAGCTGTGTGTGGAGTCATGAGGCTTGAAGAGAAGGACAGCTGCATAGAAGTCAGAACAAGTCTTCCGGCGTGCAGTAACCCTCCGAGATCCACCCCTCATTCATTTTAATAAAGGTCAGGTAATCGACACTTTTGTGACCTAGGCGAGTTCTCTTCTCAGTTACAATCCCTCCTGCTGCACTGAAGGTCCTTTCTGAGAGCACACTTGAGGCTGGGCAAGACAAGAGGTTCATGGCAAATTGTGACAGCTCTGGCCACAGATCAAGCCTGCGCACCCAGTAGTCCAGGGGTTCATCGCTCCTCAGAGTGTCGATATCTGCAGTTAATGCCAGGTAGTCCGCTACCTGCCGGTCGAGGCGTTCTTTGAGGGTGGATCCCGAAGGGTTGTGGCGCTGCCTTGGACAGAAAAACATTTGCATGTCTGACGTTACAGACCGGCCAAAGGGCTTTGTCCTTGCAGGTGTGCTCGTGGCAGGATTACTGGCACCTCTGCCCCTGGAATGTTGATGAGTTCCTGAAGTGACATCACCCTTAAAAGCATTGTACAACATGTTTTGCAGGCTGGTTTGTAAATGCCGCATCTTTTCGGACTTGTGGTATGTTGGTCTAGTAGCGTTGCGACCCAGTACAGGTCCTTCTCCTTAAGCCTCTTGATACGGGGGTCCTTCAACAGGCATGCCAGCATGAAAGACCCCATTCTCACAAGGTTGGATGCAGAGCTATCCATCTCCGCTTCCTCATTATCAAGGACTGCATCATCCACGGTCTCCTCCCCCCAGCCACGTACAAGACCAGGGGTCCCCAAAAGGTCACCACTAGCCCCCTGGGAAGCCTGCTCCTGTTGGTCCTCCTCCTCCTCCTCCACAAAGCCACCTTCCTCCTCTGACTCCACTTCTGGCACCTCTCCCTGCGTTGCAGCAGGTGCCTGGGTTCGTTCTGGTGATTGCGACCATAAATCGTGCGCTTCCAGCTCCTCGTCACGCTGGTCTACAGCCTCATCTGTCACTCGTCGCACGGCACGCTCCAGGAAGAAAGCGAAGGGTATTAGGTCGCTGATGGTGCCTTCGGTGCGACTGACCATATTTGTCACCTCTTCAAAAGGTCGCATGAGCCTGCAGGCATCGCGCATAAGCACCCAGTAACGGGGGAAAAAAATCCCCAGCTCTGCAGATCCAGTCCTACCACCCAGTTCAAAAAGGTACTCGTTGACGGCCCTTTGTTGTTGCAGCAGACGTTCCAACATAAGGAGCGTTGAATTCCAGCGAGTCTGGCTGTCAGAAATCAAACGCCTGACTGGCATGTTGTAGCGCTGCTGAATGTCAGCAAGGCGTGCCATGGCTGTGTAGGAACGTCTGAAATGGGCCGACACCTTTCTGGACTGGGTGAGAACGTCCTGGAATCCTGGGTACTTGGAGACAAAACGTTGGACTATTAAATTTAACACATGTGCCATGCAGGGCACATGTGTTAAATTTCCCAGTCTCAACGCTGCCAACAGATTGCTTCCATTGTCACACACCACTTTTCCGATCTGCAGTTGGTGTGGGGTCAGCCACCGATCGGCCTGTGACTGCAGAGATGACAGGAGTACAGATCCGGTATGGTTTTTGCTTTCCAGGCACGTCATCCCCAAGACAGCGTGACAACGGCGTACCTGGCACGTCGAATAGCCTAGGGGGAGCTGGGGGTGCACAGGTGTGGAGGAGGAGAAGGAGGACCCAGCAGCAGAGTAAGAAGAAGAAGAGGAAGAAGACGAGGTAGAGAGCGATGGAGGAGTAGAGGTGGTGGCAGAACCGCGTGCAATCCGTGGCGGTGACACCAACTCCACTGTTGTTGTTGTTGTTGAGCTACCCATTCCCTGCTTCCCATTCCCAGCCATTACCAAGTTCACCCAGTGGGCAGTGTAGGTGACATACCTGCCCTGACCATGCTTGGAGGACCATGCGTCAGTAGTCATATGGACCTTTGGCCCAACACTAAGTGACAGAGATGCGGTAACTTGGCTCTGCACATGTTGGTACAGGTGTGGTATTCCCTTTTTAGAAAAAAAATTGCGGCTGGGTACCTTCCACTGCGGTGTCCCAATTGCTACAAATTTGCGGAAGGCCTCAGAGTCCACCAGCTGGTATGGTAAAAGCTGGCGGGCTAAGAGTGCAGACAAGCCAGCTGTCAGACGCCGGGCAAGGGGGTGACAGTCAGACATTGGCTTCTTACGCTCAAACATGGCCTTCACAGAAACTTGGCTGGTGGCAGATGACTGGGAATGGGAACAGGTGGTCAAGGTGGAAGGCGGAGTGGAGGGTGGTTCAGATGGGTCAAGGAGAGCAGAGGTAGAGCAGTAAGATGCTGGACCAGAAGGAGTGTGACTTTTAGTTTGCCTGTTGCCTTTGAGGTGTTGCTCCCAAAGTGCTTTGTGCTTGCCGCTCATGTGCCTTCGCATAGAAGTTGTACCTATGTGGCTGTTGGGCTTACCAAGGCTCAGTTTCTGACTGCACTCATTGCAAATTACAATGCTTTTGTCAGAGGCACACACATTAAAAAAATGCCACACTGCTGACTTTTTGGAAGTCTGCGATCTGGCGGTAACAGTAGAAGTTGGCGGCATTGGCGGCAATGGCGGGTGCGTTGGCCGGCTGAACACAGGTGCCGATACATGTTGTTGCCCTACTGATCCCTGCGGGCTGGCCTCCCTGCTTCTTCTAAGTCTTATTCTCCTACTGCCTCTCTGACTCTCCGTCTCTCCATCTGAACTACCCTCCTCTTGCTCTCTTCTACTAGGCACCCACAAAACATCAATCTCCTCATCATCATTCTCCTCAGATGCATCAATTTCTTCTGACACATCACAGAAGGAAGCAGCAGCGGGGACCTCCTCCTCCTCCTCATCACTCATCATTATGTCCATCTCTGTCGTGTTCTCTGCCAGAATTAAATCTGGTGTAACGTCCTCATCTCCTTCATCTTCTTCTGCCAATAATGGTTGCGCATTACTCAGTTCAAGAAACTCATGGGAAAATAACTCCTCTGACTCCAGTGAAGATGGGGCACCGGTGGTGGAGGAAGTGTTACGTGGGGTGGCCATAGCAGTGGAGGATGAGGAGGATGTTGTGGTAAAGTTAGAAACGGTAGAGGATGGGGTGTGCTGTGTAAGCCAGTCAACTACCTCTTCAGCATTTTGGGAGTTCAGGGTCATTGGCTTTTTAAAACTGGGCAATTTGCTAGGGCCACAGGATTGCATAGCAGCACGGCCCCTAGCACGGCCTCTGCGTGGCGGCCTGCCTTTGCCTGGCATTATTTTTAAAAAAACAACAACAACAAAAACTCAGTTGGTTTTTCTGGAAACGATAATACACACAGCTAGATGGCAGTTTGAAGAAAACAGTGTGCAAATAATGCCTACAAGATCAACGTATACACTACTACAGCGGTGGATACGGATTACGTAAAATATATGAATGCTGCTTGAAAAAAAGTAACTCAAGTGGTTTTTCTAGAGACGATAATATTATCAATATTTAGACAAAATGTGAACAAGCTCACACAGCTAGATGGCGGTTTGAAGAAAACACTGTGCAAATAATGCCTACAAGGTCAACGTATACACAGCGGTGGATACGGATTACGTAAAATATAAGAATGCTGCTTGAAAAAAAGTCACTCCGGTGTTTTTTCTGGAGACGGTAATATTATGGATATTTAGACAGAATGTGAACACGGTCACACAGCTAGATAGCAGTTGGTTGAATAACACACTGGGCAAAAAATGCCTACAGGGCAAATAATGCCTACAAGGTCAACGTATACACAGCGGTGGATACGGATTACGTAAAATATAAGAATGCTGCTTGAAAAAAAGTCACTCCGGTGTTTTTTCTGGAGACGGTAATATTATGGATATTTAGACAGAATGTGAACACGGGCACACAGCTAGATAGCAGTTGGTTGAATAACACACTGGGCAAAAAATGCCTACAGGGCAAATAATGCCTACAAGGTCAACGTATACACAGCGGTGGATACGGATTACGTAAAATATAAGAATGCTGCTTGAAAAAAAGTCACTCCGGTGTTTTTTCTGGAGACGGTAATATTATGGATATTTAGACAGAATGTGAACACGGGCACACAGCTAGATAGCAGTTGGTTGAATAACACACTGGGCAAAAAATGCCTACAGGGCAAATAATGCCTACAAGGTCAACGTATACACAGCGGTGGATACGGATTACGTAAAATATAAGAATGCTGCTTGAAAAAAAGTCACTCCGGTGTTTTTTCTGGAGACGGTAATATTATGGATATTTAGACAGAATGTGAACACGGGCACACAGCTAGATAGCAGTTGGTTGAATAACACACTGGGCAAAAAATGCCTACAGGGCAAATAATGCCTACAAGGTCAACTTATACACTACTACAGCGAGGGATACGGATTACGTAAAATTTATTATGGCTGCTTGAAAAAAGTCACTCCGGTGTTTTTTCTGGAGACGGTAATATTATGGATATTTAGACAGAATGTGAACACGGGCACACAGCTAGATAGCAGTTGGTTGAATAACACACTGGGCAAAAAATGCCTACAGGGCAAATAATGCCTAAAAGGTCAACTTATACACTACTACAGCGATGGATACGGATTACGTAAAATTTATTATGGCTGCTTGAAAAAAGTCACTCCGGTGTTTTTTCTGGAGACGGTAATATTATGGATATTTAGACAGAATGTGAACACGGGCACACAGCTAGATAGCAGTTGGTTGAATAACACACTGGGCAAAAAATGCCTACAGGGCAAATAATGCCTACAAGGTCAACTTATACACTACTACAGCGATGGATACGGATTACGTAAAATTTATTATGGCTGCTTGAAAAAAGTCACTCCGGTGTTTTTTCTGGAGACGGTAATATTATGGATATTTAGACAGAATGTGAACACGGGCACACAGCTAGATAGCAGTTGGTTGAATAACACACTGGGCAAAAAATGCCTACAGGGCAAATAATGCCTAAAAGGTCAACTTATACACTACTACAGCGGTAGTAAAATAAAAAAAAAGTTAAATAAAAAAAGAATGAATATTAAAAAAAAAAAATTAAAGTTGGTGCTGCTGAACTACTAGGAGCAGCAGATTAGCACACCAGTCCCACTCCCCAACACTGCTAGACTAATAGCACTGGGCTCTTATAGTAGTAGTAGTAGTAGTAGTAGTAGTAGTAGTAGTAAAACAACAAAAAAATAAATAAAAGCAGTCCTTACAAGGACTATTGCTATTGCAGCAGTCAGCAGATGAGATCAGAAGCAGGACAGCTGCCCACTGCAGCTACATACAGAGCACTGCAGTAGAAGGTAGATTACTAGCCAGCAAAGCTACCTAAGCTTAAATGTCCCTCAAACCCCTGCAGACTTCTGTCCCTCCAATAACAGAGCAGTATCAAAACGATTACTAGCCAGCAAACTTTCAACTGTCCCTGAAATCACTAACAGGCAGCAGCTCTCTCCCTACACTATCTCTTCAGCACACACAGGCAGAGTGAAAAAAAGCTGCAGGGCTTCGGTTTTTATAGGGAAGGGGAGTGGTCCAAGGGAGAGCTTCCTGATTGGCTGCCATGTACCTGCTGGTCTGGGGTGAGAGGGCAAAAAAAAGCGCCAACAATGGCGAACCCAAAATGGCGAACGTCGCGCGACGTTCGCGAACTTCCGGCGAGCGCGAACACCCGATGTTCGCGCGAACAAGTTCGCCGGCGAACAGTTCGCGACATCTCTAGCTGCAAAGACTGTTATTTCACCCCTGCTTGATATCCATATCAAATACTGTGTATTGAATCTTTACTTGCACCCTGCCTGTGTCTACATCAAGTCTGTGCTCATTACTTCATGCTTGCATCCAGCCAAGACTGTGCTCATTAACCCCTTGTCTGCAGCCTGCTGGTGTCTTTTCTGTTAACAGGGGTACAGATGGTTACTCCCCAATCCAAGACTTTCATGCTTGTTCCAGTTACCGTGTGTATTGCTACTTACCTTGAGTATTAATTTGCTCTCACTCTATGTACAGTCAAGTTTCCTTTCCTAAAAGAGGACTTATTCAAGGTCATATCTGCTCCTCTGATTTCCTGTGGGAAGAAAACTACTTTTTCAAAGACTGTTTACTTTCTAAGGACTTTCCTAACACAGTATACTCTCCTAGAAGCTCCTGCTTATTTCCAGAACTACTGTGGGTTTTCCTTCTTGGGATGTGCAGGGATTGTCCTTCTGTGAGACCTGAAAATAAAGAGTTTAATTGAATTCATCACGGTGTTCTTATTGCACAATACAGGGTTCAACTAACACATTAAATTCCTAACAGAGTGACAATATTACTCTGTGTGCCCCTGAGTGACTACAAGGACCCCAGACATGCATTTGCAGAGGCAAATGGGTGACCAGCACGAAAACCGATAAAGAAAAGCTGCAGTATCCCAGTGCGCCTTACAGAAGATTTTACTATTGGCATTTGAAAGGTTACTTTATTGTAAGAATGGTCAGCTCATGGAAATCCCATCCAACAAAGGTGCTAATGAGTGATTCACTGGTGCACTTCATTCTTTTCTAGCACCAGACAGCTATTATAATTATGATAATATTGTTCCAGAGACTAAAGGTATTTTCACATATGAAGTTGAATTTTGGATATTATCCAAGGGCTGGATGGAGGGGGGTTTTTAGGCACTTGGGACAAATGGTTGAACTTTTTTTCAACCTTGTTTACTATGTTTCTATGTAACAATGCCTTATACAATAAATCATAGATACCTAGCCTTGTGGTCCTTGTGTTTGAGGCTTATTGGATCCAATTGTAGTGCTGCAGGGTGATGGGTTGTACATTGCTGGTATATTAGTGCATTAAATCTACAAGATATAGCTGCAGGTAGAATGAGTGACATACACAGCCCATCCCCAAATCCAGGCCTGGACTGGCAATCTGTGGGTTCTGGCTAATTCCAGGGGGCTGCTGTAAGATGCCTAGACACTTAGACAGTCAATATTTAGTAGGCTGGTGGTAGCTGTTTGGCCTCTATATATTTGCCAGGGCCTATTTGGAATCCACGTCCAGACCTGCTCAAATCCCACAACACACGGGCAGCAGTGAATGAGTTAAATCAACGAATCATTAGAGAGAAATACATCAGACACGGGCACTTTGCCTTCTGCGCCTCAGCCCCCACACATCCTGAGCCATCTCTGGTACACACAGTCCTAGTGCTTGGATGAAGGGCGCTTTTACATGAAATAATGCCCCCAATGTAATGCTCAGGGAGCACATTGTATGATAATGCTGCATCTTCTCCCAGCGCTGGTGATGCCATCCTGCAGAGCAGGAGGGAACACACAGTACCTCTCTTTCTTCGTTCCCCTCTTTTTCAACCCTTGTTCTGGAGGCTTGTTATTGTCTCTCGCACGCTGTTGTTTTCTTCATTGGAACAGGACACTTGCCTAAAATCCTCTAACCAAAACAGATGACTAGTCCTGTTGTCTCTGTATATCCTGGAATAGAATCCATTGCATTCGCTGAAATCTTCTTCTTGTAAACTGAATTCCAGTCTTCACATCATCAGCCTCTTGGAATCCACATACAGAAACAACACAAGCTGAGTTTTATTGATTCTCTGGATCCAGATCCAGAAGCTTTGCCTGGGAAATATTACTCACAGGGATCTACATTTTTTTTTTTGGCCTAGTGCTTGTAATTATAAAAACATTGTATAAATGACATTCCTTCTATAAAAACACATTTTATTACTGTTTCCTGTTCGGATTTGTACTTGGGTTTGCTGAAAGAAAAAGTGTGAATATTTACATTGCTTTGATTGCCAACTTGCTCTAGTGTTTTTGAAGATTTTAATTGGCTACTGTCTCTAGAAAGGTCCAATGTTTTCCTTAATGGGCAGGAAACAGACGCTATAGTCAATCTGATATATGATGGACCATAGATATAAGATCAAATATAAATAAGAAAAAGGCATTAATAATTGTCAACATATTAGTGGCTTCCAAACTGTGTGGCTTCCCCCCCCCCCCCAAGGAAGGCCCTGAACGTTGGCTGGGGGTCTTAAAGGTAAAAGTAATTATGGTGAATACTAGGGAGAATGCTTATGTGCCTTTATAGATAGTCCTTCAAGCCCAGCTTGAAAATAAATTAGAATTGGATTTGGGGAGAACATGCATTTGTTGACCTATATATTCTTGGTCCAGTGAATGAGAAACCAGTATTTCTATATATCTGTCAAATTTTCTTGAGCTAAGGTGGGCTTGAGCACTTGTTGGACATTAATGAGTGGCTTTAAACAAAAACAGTTTAAAAAACCAGTGCCATATAAAAAAATATATTATTTATATGGGAATTACATTGTCCACATGTCTCAGAGATGATGAAATACAATCAACATAAACAAAAGTGTGAGTTGGTGAACCGATGATCACAAATCAGCAAAAGTTGATCACATCAGCAGTTGTAGCCTCCTCACTGATAATTCACATCATGATCATCTAGAAACAAGTAAAACCAGAAGAACATGCTCCAATAGTATCAGATTAACATGAAATAGGGTCAAAATGAGGTGTACATACTCTGTTCCTTAACTACACATATGAGATCCATTATCTAGAAAATCTGTTATCCAGAAAGCTCCAAATTATGAAAGGGCTGTCTCCCATAGACTCCACTATAATCAAATAATCCAAATTTTTAAAAATGATTTATTTTTTCTTTGTAATAATAAAACAATGATGATGCAAACTAAAGGTGGCCATACACGGGCCGATAAAAGCTGCCGACAGACTGTGTCGGCAGCTTATTGGCCCGTGTATGGGGGCCCCCGATGGGCTTCCCCGATCGAGATCTGGCCGAAAGTCGGCCAGATCTCGATCGGATGGGTTTAAAAACCCTGTCGGATCGCAACCGCATCTGTTCGTTGATGCGGCCCCGCGATCCGACCGCCCATTTGCGAATGCTAGGATCCGATCGTTGGGCCCTAGGGCCCACGATCGGATCTGCCCGATATTGCCCATCTCAAGGTGGACATATCGGAGGGAGATCTGCTCGTTTGGTGACATCGCCAAACGAGCGGATCTATCAATGTATGGCCACCTTAAGATATGATTAATCCTTATTGGAAGCCGAACCATCCTATTGGGATTATTTAATATTTCAATGATTTTCTAGTAGATTTAGTTTATGAAGATCCAAATTAGGGAAAGATCCATTACCTGGAAAACCCCAGGTCCCCAGCATTCTGGATAACAGGTTCCATACCTGTCCTTGGTTTTGCCTGCAAAAATTCAATAGTCTAACTGACTTATTGACACATATTGCTGTTGTCCTGTAGAGTCTATAGCAGATGAATTGTGAGCATTTTAATGTTTTGAGCTTTGTGATCTTTCTAAGATTCTGTCTGGCTACTTCCTTTAGCCCTAAAATTTGAATGCTCTCTTGAGCAATTGTTTAACTGCTCACATGTGTGGTCATTTGAAGTCCCTTTGCTTTCCATAGTGGGTGGTTTCAGATTCTCTGAAAAGCAGAGGGACTTCAAGTCACCGAATCCATCACTTCATTATGGGAAAAGGTGAGGGAGGGGATGCAAGACTCACTGAGGCTGTGGGCAGGGCCGCCATCAGAGGGGCACCCAGGCCTGGGCCTAAAGTGAACCGGGCCCGATTGGCAGCGCCAAAAACGTGCCGCCTCTTCAAAAGTCCTGAACCGCCAAAAAACTGAAGTCCCGAAGCCGTGTAAAGACCCAAAGTCATGGAAAGAGCCAAACTTGAAGTCCTGAAGCTGCGAAAAGACCAGAAGTCACGAAAAGAGCCAAGCTGGGTAGGGCCCATTTTGTTATACAGGGCCCTGTGATTTCTAATGGCTGCCCTGCCTGTGGGTGTTGGGAAATGGAATTTACGAGTCAGATATAAACTATCATGACTTCCTTTCAATTTGTGGGTTCAAATATGTCTGTGTAAAAAAATATACATTTGCATTTATATCTGGAAGTTCAGTTGATGTTTTTGGACCCTTTCTCCATAACCCCAGCTCATGAGCTCATGTTAAAAAGGGGGCAATGTTTTCCCTTTAACTTTTGGCAGAAATTCTTTATTAAAACATTCAGTTTCACGGCTCTGCCAGCGAACACAAAACCGAGTTTCAGAAAAACAACAGAGAGCAGCGCTATCCATGTATTAGAAAGCAATGAATACGCTTGGTTACATTATTTTTGGCTCTCAGAGTTTACTCCCGTCTCATAACACTGCAGGGAGGTGACTTATATGGAACAACTTCGTCAGATTTCTTTCAGCTGTTTTAAAGGGGAAATTCATATTAAAGTAGCAGTTCACTTCTATTTTGCTGTTAGTTATAATTTAAGATGATATGCAAAATATTGTTGTATTCAGGTTGGAATGCAAATAACTAAAACCTAAAAGAGAATATTGTTATATACTGAACTTAACCCAGAGATTCCACAGCCCTGTACAGTAACAGTAATGACTTTCTTTCATGGTTCAAAGCTTTTCTTTATGATTGTTCTTTAAAGTTGTGTTCTCCTGCCTCACATCTCATTTTATCTCTCTGCTGGAGTTCAAGGTTCTATCTTAGGTCCTCTCCTGTTCTCACTCTATACTACTTCTCTAGGAAAACTCCAGCAGTTTGGAGAACCACCTTCATGCTGATGAAACACAGATCTACTTGTCTACTCCTGATCACTCTCCTTCTGTTCTTTCCCAAGTTACAGATTGTCTATCTGCTGTCTCCTCCTGGATGTCACAGCAACACCTGAAACGGAATCTCTCTAAAAGAGAATTCACTATATTTCCACCAACATTGTTCCCTGTATATTGCGATTTGGCCGAATTTCAAATCTTCCATAAGGAATTTGGCTGAATCCCGAAACAAATCTGAACCCTAATTTGCACATACAAATATAGTTTAAAAAAAGCCTCGTCTGTACCACACAATTTGCTTGTTCACTTGACCAAAAGCCACATGAATTTAAGGGTTCAGTTTCTGCACTTGGATTTGGCCACATCTGAATCCTGCTAAAAAGAAAAAAAAGCTTGGATTCAGGCAAATCATGAATCAAATGCAGTGACTACTGTAACTTACTCATTGTAGCCGTTCCAATATATCAAAACTCCAATCTGTTCTAAACACTGCTGCTAATCATTTATCTACCTCAGTGATCCCCAGCCAGTAGCTCTTGAGTAACATGTTGCTCTCCAACCTCTTGGATGTTGCTCCCAATGGCCTCAAACCAAGCACTTATTTTTGAATTACTGACTTGGAGGCAAGTTTTTAGTGCATAAAAACACATATTCTTCTAAACAGAGCCTCAAGTAGGTTGACAGTCCACATAGAGGCTACTAAATGGCCAATCACAGCACTTATTTTGCACCCCAAGAACATTTTACATGCTGGTGTTGCTGCCTAACGCCTTTAAAATCTGAATGTTGCTCACAGGTTCAAAGGGTTGGGGATCCCTGATCTATCTTATTTCTCTGCATCAGCCACACCATATCCCTTTACTAGCTCCCAGTCTTCTCACTAATCAATTTCAGATTACTAAAACTCACATTTAATGCCCTTAACAATGAAGTCCCTCCCTATATCTCAGAATACACTCCTTCACTTAACCTATGCTCTGCTTTTGACTTTGCACCTCTCCTCCTCTCATCACTTCATCCCATTCCAGACTTCTCTTGGGCTTCTTCTTGTCTCTGGAGCTTTCAATTCCTAGCTTTCAGATTCTCCCCTTCTCTCCTAATGCTTCCTAAAGACCCACCCAGTGGCGCAACTAGATGTTACTGGGCCTCACAGCAAATTAATTTTAGGGCCCCCAACATATCCAGAGATTGCCCTGTTTTACCAATAAATGTAATTGCTCATTTTGGCCTCATGGGGCCCCCTATGCCTCCTGCTCCCCCCCTGCAGCCACAGGGTCTGCTTCTTCTATAGTTATGTCCCTGGACCCACCTGTTTAGAGAAAAATGTTCAAATGCAACTTATTACTGTATAACTCACCCACTCTTTACATCTTCCTTATAGTCAAATGTTCCCTAACCCTATAGACTGTAAGCTCTTGTCAGTAGAATTCTATGACCCGATAATAAAAATGCCTATATTATTGAACACATCTAATATTTGTGAGAGTTTGCTCTTTGGCCAAGGCCAACAACACATAACTTTAAAATATTAAATTCTTAATGATTAGATTTCTGTTTTAGGAGTAAAGCAAGTAAAAGAGTAAGTTTATTTCTGGTCTCGCCAGATTTGAAAAATCTGGTAAATTTCCCAATTGGGAGGAAAACAGAGTGAAATTCAGTTACTGTCCATGAAAGCAATGGGCAGTTAGCAGCTCTGCAAGGCACAGTTCACAGAGCCCATATATACAGTACACAGTTTAATTATGTCCCTTGAAGGCTTCCCTCTGTCACCAAAACAGCAAGAAGAACCCAGTGACCTTTCTGTACCCATTTGTGAGATAAACAGGCTGATACTGCTGAAAGCAGCATAATTGGTGTTTATACTATACAGCCCGTGCCTGACTTGGCTCTCTAGCAATACTCTGATGTTGTTCAGAATCAGTTCTTTCCAAGACAAGACACTGTGTGATGCAGTCAAATTCCAAATGTCAGTAGCTCTCTGCCCTCCTACTTAACATTCCTATTATTAATATCCCCCCACTGCTTGGCCTTGCTACCCACTGGAACAGGGAAGCTCAGCTGTATCAATGCAAGGCTTGTACTCCCTGTATGTCCCACGTTGGTTGGAGATGCACATAGGAGTAGCGTCATGCTAAAGCACATCAGATACACAGGCTGATGTCTATGACAATACAATGAAATGGATTTAACATTACCAGAATGCCATGCATCTCCAGTCCCTGTTGTACTAAATGTAGGGCCATCATATTGCCCACTCACTTCTAAATTGTGGGAGGATCTCTCATTATTTTACTGGGGGTTTTACCCATCCATTGCCTGAGGGGCCTGTTGCATCATTACAGATCATGGTCAAGGACCTGCCTAACAAAATGACAAGCTCAGAGACAGAACTGCAGGTAGATGTGTTGGGCTGAACTAAATGAATGAACTAAATTCTCAAGGTTATGGGTTAAATGTATGATGGGATGCCAGTCAATGTTCAGCTAACTCCCATGTCTTCTTCAGGCCTTCTCCAGTATTGGTCAGTGTGCCAGCTGTGTAGCTTCTCATTTAATAACATCAGGGCAGGTGACAGGCACAATTTGGACACCTCTGTTGATAAAGACAAACAGCCCATGTTTCTAAAACAGGAGGGCCCATACTTTACTAAAGGTCTACTTTTAGCGATGTTGTCCCAGTATGATCTACATCAGGGCTGTCCAACTGGCGGCCCACGCCCCCCCCCTCATGTGGCCCTCCACATCAAAGTCTTTCTGCTCTGTCTTCTTACCATATGTAAAATTTAAAAGGTATCACTACAGAGATTAACTGGCCCCTGCATTGTCTAAACCTCAAATTCAGACTAATCCCCTGCATTGTTCACACTTGTGACACCTCTATTGTTTATATCCTAAAGCCTGTACTGTTCTCACCTGAGACCCAGACTGAAACTGCCACATTGTTCTCCTGTTCACACTTTATTCAAAATGGTAATGGGGCACCAACACTGTGTCACTGTATGTAGTACATATTAGACTGGTCCTGATTCCTGTCTCCTGCTCTGTTCTGCCTTCTATATACTCCCTGTGTGTGTCATACTTTTGGTATTTGTTTTGGGGGTTTGTTAGCATTTGAAAATTATTGTTAGTGGCCCCTAAGGTGTTTAATCATATGCTGGGGAACTGTATTATACACAGGGGAGGAGGAGGCATATGGATTTATGGGTATGTCTTATATGACTTAGCTTTTTTCACATATGAGTGACATCAGCACAAGGTAGTTTGGCTCCCTAGGCAAGAGCTTCACTCAGTGCCCCCTGTCCTGCATTACCATTTCCCTCCTTACCATGATGGTTTTTAAATAAAGAGAGCAAGATAATGTACAACACTTTTTCATTTATTTTACTGCCCCTATACCTGTACCAGCAAGCCCAGCAGCCATCCATCATACAGCCCTCCTGCAGCCATCATATTGCCCCCAATCTTTACCTGTGTCAGCAGCAGCCAAAAATAAATCTGATCACATCATATTGCCCCAAGTATTTATGTACCTTTGCCAGCGCCCAGCAGCAACAGCAACAGCAAACATATGGGCCCCAAAGCTTCGAACTTTCACAGTAATAGAAAGAATGTCTTCAGTTCAGTGCAACTGTGCAAGGCTGAGAGCAGCAAGAGCCACACCAAGCAGCCCCCCAGCTCTCTGCTTCTCTCTGTCATCACATCAGTGACATCATTGACGCGTATACGCACATCGCGGTGCACCGCACAGAAGGAGCTATAACTTGCCGTCAAGAGGGAGAAGGGGAGGAGATGGATTCCACCCAACTGGGTGACCATGATTACTGAAACAAATTATTAAATAAACGCTTGAAAAAAGTGCGCCCCTCAATGATGGCGCCTACTCTGCATACCCCTAGTTCCGGCCCTGATCCCTGCAGTGAGCACCAACCATTTGGTTTTTTGGTGTGCTATTAATGTGGACATGGTCTTGCAGTAACATGGGTGTGGTTTAAAGTGGGTGTGGTCTAAAAACAGGGAGTGGCTAACACTGGCTTCCGTTATCGGCCCTCCACCATGTAGATTGGAAAAATTCCGGCCCTCGGTACCATAGAAGCTGGACAGCACTGATCTACATCAATAAAAGAATTGTTAGCATTCTGTTGCTTGGAAAATATTACTTAAATAGTATATTGATTTATGAGAAAATGTATATTGATGTATTTAACAACTATTTCTTATGTAACCATAACATAATAAATATCTGAATGAAAAGAATGAAACAAGAGGGTGATTTAGACAAGCTGTTTGTTGACAGTGTCTTGAGATCTACTGACCACCAGCTAAAGGTCTACTGGTAGATCCTGATCTACCTTTTGGGCACCCCTGTTCTAAAAGCTTGTTCATGAATCATGAAAGTAAAAGCAAATTCCCAGGGCTCAGCTTTCTATGAAGCCTTACAAAGAAACTGCGGCTGTATTGACCATCACTCAGGGATGTATATATTCTGCTAAAGGCAGAAGGGTAATAAGAAGTTCCGTCATCGGCTTCTGGGAAATGAGTGGGGCACTGGGGTTAAAGCGAAGAACCACAAGGCAATAATACTAAGAACTGTGCATCAAAGTACAGTGGATTAATTCATTTTGATATGCTGCTGTCCAATAATTAGCTTTGAATACCTAAGTCCCTCCTCAATTCACTGCCTGGGCCCAATTGTTCCTCAAGCTGGAGATGCAATTATCATTTCCCTGGTGGAACTGTAACTAGACGACAGTGGTGAATAATCCATAGGGAAACCTGACCATAGACAAACATGTAAAATCTTGTTTTGGATGTGACTCTACTTGACAGTGTTTGGATGAGAGAGAGAGAGGTAATGGGCCTTAGCAATGCCGGTGGGATTTTTAATGCCCAGATCTCTCACAGTGCCTAGTGTACAACCCACAGCATGTGCCTAGGGCACAACATTTGGGGTGGGGGGGTCAGGCAAAGTACCTCTTTTGACTGCCTATCCCTTTTCCAGGCCCTGGGTCAAAGAAAAGGAAAGTCTGGTCCCTGGCTCTGAATGTGCAATTCTAAAACAGGATCGGACAGGGGTGAAAAAGCTTGTCACTGCAGATTCACCTGTCACCAGGGGCGTAGCCATGGAGGTGGGCCCAGGAGGTATAGAGGCATACATAAGGCCCTAATACATATACAGTTGCAATAAATATTGGTAAAGCAGGTCAACCTCTAGACATTTTGGTGGCCAGCAGATTTTTTCCTCCAAATAGTAATTTTGCCCCCAAATTGAAATTGAGGAAATTAAGAATTAAGAATGCTTAAAGCTGACCATAGACAGGCCCGGATTTGTGGAAAGGCCACCTAGGCCCGGGCCTATGGTGGCAGGATTTTAGGGGGGCAGCATGCTGCCCAACCACACCCACATTGGTTCAAAAACACTGGAGATGCGCTGGAGATACCATCATTTTTTAAATTCCCATGTGCCAATCCCCATTGCTCCGGTCCAGATGATGAAAATTTGCACAAATAAAGGAGAGCAGACAGGGGCGATGAACTGCAGTGGGCCTAGGGGCGCCCACTATGTAAATCCAGACTTGGCCATAGATGCAAAGATCCGATTGTTTGAATCCTCGAAAGATTGCACTTATCAGACTTCCCCATCTCCCGACCTGCCACTAACCATTCAGATCAAATAAAGTAGTAAAAGAACAGATCAGCCGATGTTCTGCCCCTGACAACAATCGTACAAAAGTTATGTCTGACCAAAGCTGGTGACAGTCTCCCTCTGAAGATCGGCAGATCGGCAATACATGCAGAGATATTATCGGCAGCCGATAGAACGACTGATCTGCACGGCACGACAGATGTTGGGACTCTCCACACACGATCCGAAAATCGTATGAATCAAGGAGTCGTCTATGCATTTAAGAGTGACGGGAGACTGGGGTACAGAGTCCAAAATCTGTCAACTCCCGACTTCTACACAAGTCAGTCGCATTGCATGCTCGGTTGCAACCTTTTCTCAAAGTTTTTACTACCCTTGGGGGGGCGGAAACAAAAGGGGCATTCCATGATGCAATGCAAAAGGGGGCGGAGCCACATACCATGTCGCAGAAGGGCTGAAAAAAGGGTAAGTTCTAAGCGAATTGGGGGCGGGCCAAGGGCTTTTTTTAAGGGTATTGCAAATTTACCAGCAACTTCATTGCCGTTAATTTGTAATACTGGCCCCAGCCTTGGCAGTTGTTTTGTAGTCTTATATTAAACATGGCAGTTGGCAAATTGTTAAACAAAAGCTACATTAGCCAACATGCATTGGGAGACGTAGGCTTGGCACATTAGGGCAAGGAAAAACTTTCCAAATTACAGCCAAAGGCCAAAAAAGTAGCCCAAATCCTTATCTTGTCTAGTTTGTACTTTCAAAAACCTGCCTGGGCTTTAAATTAGTAGCCCAACTTGGCAACCCTGTGCCCAGCACCTCCCCCCCCCAGCGTTGCACCCTAGACATGTGCCTCTTCTGCCTAACCCTAGTTCCAGCCCTGGTTTGCAGAGAGATCACAATGGATTGCAGGCTAAGCTACTTTCTGAATCACACAAGCATAACATTATAAAAAGTAACAGAGATTCTTCTTCCCCCTCCTCCTTTCCTTCCCTTCAGATTTCGGCACATTTTAGGTTATTAAATCTGTAGTGCTGTGGGAAGCAGGGAGGGTGGGGAACTTTAGGATGGGGGCTGGGTGGGAAACAGGAGAAAAACAAACCCTAGGAGGCCCCCAGAGGAGCCCTGTTGTACTGTACGAGTTCTCGGATGATTCCTATTTTAGACTTTCTATTACTTTTTCACTGTTTACCGTGACGTGTTGCATCACTTCTAATTGCACGTTATAAGCAGACCTGCCGTAACAAGTGCAAATCAGCAGGGAAGGTGAAAGAAAACTATGTAGTAATTAAAGGGCCTGGGGTGAGTACAAAAGCAAATATCTAATTAGGGATTCTAGGCCAAATGTCATTTAGGGCCATCCAAACGAGGAGATTCGGAGGAGGCAGTTCGGGGAGATAGTCGCTCAAAAAACGAGGCGATTAGTCGCCAGGCGATAAAATCTCCCCGAATCTCTTCGTGTGGCCTTACCCTCACAATGTTAAAGAATTTAAGTTATCAGAATTAAAATGTGGGGCAAATTCTTTCAGCCCGGCACTTCCGACTGTATTCACCGTACACAGAATATTACCCCACTGGTGCACTATCTGCACCCACAGTTGTCCGTGCATATGGAGGATTATAGGTATGATGCCCAACAGAGTCTGTTTTGCCATAATAAACCCATATAAATCCCCAAACCACTGTTATCCCTGACAGGAACCAAACCTTGAGTAATTATAGGTAGCCATACACGAGCAGATTAAAGGGATACTGTCATGGGAAAAAATGTTTTTTTCAAAACGCATCAGTTAATAGTGCTGCTCCAGCAGAATTCTGCACTGAATCTGCTTCTCAAAATAGCAGATTTTTTTATATTTAATTTTGAAATCTGACATGTGGCTAGACATAGTGTCAGTTTCCCAGCTGCCCCCTGTCATGTGACTTGTGCTCTGATAAACTTCAGCCACTCTTTACTGCTGTACTGCAAGTTGGAATGATATCACCCCTCCCTCCTGCCTCCAGCAGCCTAACAACAGAACAATGGGAAGGTAACCAGATAGCAGCTCCCTAACACAGCTGCCTGGTAGATATAAGAACAGCACTCAATAGTAAAAATCCAGGTCCCATTGCGACACATTCAGTTACATGAGTAGGAGAAACAACAGCCTGTCAGAAAGCAGTTCCATGCTAAAGTGCTGGATTTTTCTGAAAGCACATGACCAGGCAAAATGACCTGAGATGCGCCTATACACCAATATTACAACTAAAAAACCAGCCCTATTAACTGATGCGTTTTGAAAAAAAACAAACATTTTTCCCATGACAGTATCCCTTTAAGGTTTGGATTCTCTGTTTCCCTTCCATGGGATATTAGACTGTAGGTTCTATTGCATCAGGGACAGATTTAAATGACCTTGGATATGTCCCATGCTCTCTGTGACTTGGGTTCCAAACCTTTGAATTAAAGCAAGGGCTGAGGCTGGAGTAGCCTCTCTCCTTTAATATTGAGGCTTGTGATAAACAAACCCAGGCCTGATGGCAGACAGCACTCTTGCTTCTATGACACGCCACCCCCTGGGGTATTTCCGGAATGTGTTTTTCAGAAGAATAATTAGTCCCACATGTAAGAAAATACATGCTCCACAGCAGGATTACTGAGGTCCATAAGCCTCATGTTGCCTGGGAATGAATGTGATTTTCTGCAGCTATGACCAAAGCAGCAAGGAAAATAAGCTTCTCTCTCTTTGGGGACCTTTGTACAGCCTTGGAATCCCTTTAACAGGAAGTGCTGACGTCACAATCCCGGGGAGATTCTCTTTGATAATGCCGCCATTATAATGACCAAAATTCCAGGCACAAGTGATATCCCTACAGTACAGTAACTAGAAAAACAAGTTCAGCTTACTGGAAACACAGAGAAGCTGCTGTTAAATTCTCTTCATTTCCTAAAGGACTGTGCCTGGAACAAACAGAGGCAAGGGGGGCTCAGAATCACAGGGCCAATTCATCAGATTACAGTGTGTGTGGCTGGTTTAGCATTGAATAGGTATGGGATCCGTTATCCAGAAAACCTTTATCCAGAAAGCTCCAAATTACAGAAAGGTCATCTCTCCTAGACTCCATTTTATCCAAATAATCCAAATTAAATGTTATCAATATTAAAAATCATATCCTTTTTCTCTGTAGTAATAAAACAGTAGCTTGTACTTGATCCAAACTAAGATATAATTAATAATTGGAAACAAAACCAGCCTATTTGGTTTATTTAATGTTTACATGATTTTCTAGTACAATGTAGGTATAAAGATCCAAATTACCAAATGTCCCGAGCATTCTGCTTAACAGATCCCACACCTGTAGTGTAACCACTGAAGACCAGTAAATTGAACTGCATTGCATTTATTTAAGTTATAATAAATTATAATAAAAATAAAAATTTTGCATTTACAGTGGAACCTCAATTTTACATCCCCTGATTTTAAGTCTTCCCTCATTTTACATTGTTGTTTTGTGGTTTCAGGTAGATATGGGTGCCTGGACTTAACTGGGCTTGCTATTGAAATGTTGAGAGTGGATGGTTTAATATAAATGGTGGTTCCCAAGCTGTGCCCCCCCCCACCAGAGTTATCCTTAGCAGTGAATATGGGCCGAGCCTGAAGCCTAGTATAAGTGAGATAGCAGAATATCTCTTTACTGTCATAGACATTATTAAAGACATAGGGGCAAATTTACTAAAGGGCGAAGTGACTAACACTCGCGAAAATTTGCCGGCGTGGCGTCATTTCGGTACTTCGCCGATTTACTAACGGGTGCAGGCGTAACTTCGCTTGCAGAAGAGACAGACGCTGGCGCTCATTCACACTCAATCGCCAGGCGAAGTTGCGCTCTGGCGAAGGGACGTAACTTCGCAAATTCACTAAGATGCGGATTTTACGGAACGTTACATCTTGCGCCAGACTTGCCTTCACCAGCTCAGACCAGGCGAAGTGCAATAGAGTAGATAGGACTTCCAAAATTTAGTTGAAAAGTCCCAAAAAACACTGGCGTCTTTTCCTTTTTCCAGGGTGATAGGCTGCAAAAGAGCATACATTTTTTTTGGGGTAACCTGCTTCCCCCCTACATTTCCTAACATATGGCTCATAAACTATACACTGGGCTCATGTGTAGGGCAATATAACAACTTTTATTTCATTACGCTTCCCTGGATTGTGTAGTATAATGTATTTGCTGCAACATATAAGTCCATTCAACTTTAACTTCCCGCAATATGCAAATTAGCCAACACTAGCGCAACTTCGCTCTGCTTGCCAAATTAATGATAGCAGCACTTCGACAGCGTTCGGTGACCTGGACGCAACTTCGTATGTTAGTGAATTAGCATTGTCTGAGCGAATTTTCTCCTGGCGAAGTGTTGCGCTGCCTGCGCTGGTGAATTTTCAGCACTTAGTAAATTTGCCCCTTAGCATATAGGGAGCAGTTTAAGGTGATTACTTTGCATATGTAAACTTTCTATGAGCAAATAGGGGTCTTTAAACAAATGCTGGCCAAAGGGGGAGGGTTGAATAAAAAAGAAGTCAAAATGCCACTGGCTTAATCAATTTAGTCATCCCCTTAACAACATTGATTAGGTAATTCAGTGCTGCCTAAATCTTTTCATATAACAGACAAAGATTCTGTTGTACTTAAAGGGATTATATCATGGAAAAGCATGTTAATGGCTCTCCTCCAACAGAATCCTTCACTGATCTGTTTTTCAAAAGAATAAATAGATTTTTTAATATTTAATTTTGAAATCTGACATTTGGGCTAGACATGTACTTAGTTACAAGTGCCTTCAGTCATGTGACTTGTGCTCTGATAAACTTAAATAAATGTCTACTGCTGCACTGCAAATTGCTTTCCTTTCCCCCAGCAGCCATTTAGCAGAACAATTGAAAGGTAACAAGATAACATCTCCTTGACACCTGCATTGCTAAAAATGCACCCATGCTCCACCTAGTGGTAGATATGAGAACAACACTCAATATTAAAAATCCAAGTTCAGCTCACCCAAGTCTTCAGTTACATTGAGTAGGAGAAACAAAAGCTTATCTGAAAGAAGTTCCATTGTGAAGTGCTGGCTGTTTTGGAAAGCACAGGATCAGGTACAATGACCTGAGATGGCTGCCTACACATCAATATTACAACTAAAAATTAAATACATTTATTGGTTCAGAAATAACATTAGAAATGGTAGAATTAATTATTTGCAAAGTAAATAGTATAATTTAGTAATAAAGCTATATTGTAAACATCATTGAGGAATCCCTTTAATGAAGCCCTTGGTCATTTAAAGGGGCCATAAAATACCACACTGACAAAGAGACCTTACCTCTGTTGGGACTGTTGCCTTTTATCTAACCCAAAATATAAGTGCATTAACAATGTCTTGCAGATATGAGTCAAACAGGATATTTTTAACTACACGATCAAACAACAATTTAAAAAATATTTTGCTCAGAGTTTCCATAGCAACAGGATCAAATTCCACTGATTAGTACCAAAAATTCTGGGGTGTTTAAGCTTGCAAACAAAAGACAAAACGCATCTGAGTCCAAATTGAGAACAACGGGCCCATTTTGCATGTATATTGTTAGCACTGGGAAATACTTAATATTATTTTATATTTATTCTCAGCCTTTCTTTATCCTATAGATTTTTCTAACAGAATCTCTCATCATATATTCTTCTAGTTCTATTAGGAATGCAATATCCCTATAATTATCTGTATTCAATTTCAGAAATAAATGACTTTTAGATAGATTGGGGGGTCACTTTTTAGTCTGTGACTTTCTAAAAATTAGGATAAAGTCAAATAGGCGGCACTCTGGATAAAATGAATAAAGAGAATTTATTTCAACAGTAGATGGATCCACATGGCCATGTGGATCCATCTACTGTTGGAATAAATTCTCTTTATTCATTTTATCCAGAGTGCCGCCTATTAGTCTTTATCCTTACCAAGTACAGCTGAGGCACCCGGTCCTGGAGTTGAGCAAGTGGAGGAGAAAGACCCACGAGAGGTGAGTTTGGAGCGGCCAATTATTTGACTGTTTTCGGAGAAATTACTTTGATTAGCAATGTCTGATGCATGCCCACCCTGGAAACTGAAAGTGGTTGGTGGGATTTTGGCAACTGGAGTGCAATAGTAAGTGGGGGTTTGCAGGTTGCACATCCCTGATGGATACAACTGTCATGCAATATTATATGCTCTTTATACTTATTTTATCTATGTTATCCCTATCCAAAGGAACCCTGTGGTGCTTGTGGAGCAGGTAAAAATGGCCTTTTGGCCCCAGTACCACCATGAAACCAGTCCTGTCTGCACCTGAGTTGGCTGCAGAATTTAATGAACTGTGTATTGCTCCATCCACAGGACTGTTTCTATAACTACTGCCTACCCTATAGCTGGAGTATTGGTTCTATGCCTTATGCTTAAGCGCAGGCTTGGAGTAAAGGCAAGCCTACCTACTAAACACTCCTACAACACCAGTAGACACATACCGAGTGTGGTACACACAACCATGTGATAAAGAGCACATCTATTATCTGTGAAACCGCTCAGCCATTTATTGTTAGCCAGAGTTTCAGAGGAAGACACTTCCTTTATCAGGATGAAGAAGAAGAGGATCTATATCCCAAAATGTAGAACATCTGAAATCTTGACTGTTCGATTTATCAGCTTGCAGATATCATGCAGGCGAGGCAAGAGCATGCTCTTACATGGCATTCCATTGCACTGAAAATAGTGCACAAGTTGAGCTTACAAACGAAACCTTGTATATTGACTCTGAACTGAAGGTGTAAAGTAGAGTCAAATTCCCTTATTCCTTGTTACAAAGACTAGGGGGCACATTTACTTAGCTACTTCTACCATCGAATTGGCTACTTCGACCTTCGACTACGACTTTGACTTCGAATCAAACAATTCGAACTAAAAAATCGTTCGACTATTCAACCATTCGATAGTCGAATAGTACTGTCTCTTTAAAAAAAACTTTGACTACCTACTTCGCCACCTGAAACCTACTGAGCATCAATGTTAGCCTATGGCCACGGTCCCCATAGGCTTTTCTAGCTTTTTTTGATCGAAGGAAAATCGTGCGATCGATGGATTAAAATCCTTCAAATCGTTCGATCCAAAGGATTTAATCGTTCGATCGAACGATTTTTCCTTCAATCGTACGAACGAAGGAAATGCGGTAAATCCTTCGACCTCGATATTCGAAGTCGATGGATTTATTTAGACGGACGAATATCGAGGGTTAATTAACCCTCGATATTCGACCCTAAGTAAATATGCCCCAAGTGCTTAAAAGACAAGGCACCTGTTTTTCTGTATGGCGTTGGTGCTGAAAAGACTAAATGAGGCTCTTCATCTCTTGGTGATAGTATCACTTTAAATTACATTTTTCATGCTTTTTAGAGCAACCAATCCTTTCTTTTAATCACCGCTTGCACAATGCAGGGGTGCATTTATTATATTTAGCTTTCTTATCTCTTTCACTATCCTAATCAGAGGGGAAACTGTCATCCCTAATTTAAAAAAACTAGTGTCTGCTTGAAACAGGAAAGGATTAAAACGATTAGACTGCAGCTAACTGAAAACAGAACACATATATAAATTATACATAAGAAAACAAAAACTGAACTCTGTTTTTTACAGGGACATTTAATGTTATTAAATGTTGATGGATGGCTTTACCATTATTTAAGGAGTGAATATCACAAGCATCTCCTAATACTCCTTGTATTATATATTTGTGTCTTTTGGGAACAGTTTTCTGAAATCTTGTTTCCTTAATCTGTTACATCAGCTCATGTTGCATGTGCCCTGACTGATAAACACAAAGATTGCATTCTGTGCATTATAACATGACTAACCATGCAGAGTTGGATCGCTGGCGCATGACAATATCATTATTGGAGGCAGAAAGGCCCCCAGTTTGCTACTTGCCCCAATTTTTCTTTCCCCAACCCCTACACCGCGAATCCCTGATGTGGTCCTTTGGAAAGAGTGCTGAGTCACATAAGTATCAAGAAGTAACAATGACTTTGGGGTAATGTAACTTTCTCTAGATAACATCCAGGCCCGGATTTGTGTATTTGGGCACCGGGAGGCCAAATCACGCCACAGGGTCCTAGTGTCCAACAACTTTGCGCCACCAATCGCCCACTAACTTCCCGCCTCAGGGTCCTAGCACCTGCTAATTCCGCACTGTAAGGCCTATTGCCCGCCAACTTCTCGCGCAACCCCCTGCCCCCCACAGGATTGTGAGCGTGCTTAGAATGTGGCTGGGCGGCTCACCGCCCCTACAGTCTTGCCGCCCTAGGCCCGGGCCTTTGTGCCCTCGCCACAAATCCGGGCCTGTTCAGTAACCAACTAGAAGGAAGCATTTACTGGTCTATAGTTTGAAAGCAAACATCTGATTGGTTGGTTTTTTTAGACCTACAGCTGATTCTGTGCCTGTCACTATATAAATAGCCGACTTTTTAGTTAAAGTTCGGCTTTTCCCGCTACTACTCATGCGCAGCCGCAAGAAAAAAGAATAACCAGAAGACGATCGCTGGAAGAATCCATGGCTGGTATAGTTTTCTCCTGCACCAGCCTGATATTTCAGGTAAGTAGATGCAATCACTTGGTGGTACCTAACTTTTGGAACCCCCAAGTTAAAAGACCTTTCCTTCTCCTCTAATATTTGCAGCAATAAATAGTGCAAGGCACTGACAGCTAGTTAATTTTCTATTCAATGTGATCTCATCAGTTCTTCAAAGAAAATGTCAGATGGGGAAGAAGTCATTTGATCAAAATACCTGATGCAGTTAAGGGTGTGATCATTAAAATAGAGTCTCACATGCAGATTTTCATGGTAATAATATGTCAACAACAATTCAACACTGTACAAAATAAATAGTATGGTTATGTGCTATCTGGAAATGAGTGCCATGCTCAAGTCCATTAGCACTAGGCAATATATTCCAAAACAGAAATGCATGTTTACTAATTTCAGGCATTTATTTGTGCAAATTCACCAAAATCATTACAGAACAGTGTCAAATAAATTCATTTGTTACATACCACATGGCGTGTCTCCATAAACCATGTAGGCCACACCCTCCTGACGCATTTCGCACCATTGGGTCCTCATCAGAGGAAGTGTGGCTGTTACTGTTCCTTATATACCTAAAAGGTTCTTTGATGCATGTTCGATATAATAAATACATGTCACAGGGTAACTTCCTAGTAACTCACTAGTTAATTTTCCATTCAATGTGATCTCATCAGTTCTTAAGAGAAAATGTGGATGTACCTGATGCAGTTAAGGGTGTGATCATTAAACTAGAGCCTCACATGCAGATTGTCGTGGTAATAATATATATATATATATATTTTATATATATGTCAACAACAATTCAACAAGCAAATTTCAGAGTCAGTAAAGAATGACATTTTTCCCATGTTCCAGTCAACAAGTCCCATATGGTATAAGGGTACCAGGGTTATAGGTTTGTCCCTGCAATGAATCCGGCTCACCAGTGTCGGACTGGGACACCAGGGGCCCACCCAAAAACCTTAGACCAGGGGCCACTCTCAGTGCTAATATTCTTCATTGCCTCAATCAACCTCTATTCTCCTAGTCTGTTTTCTTTATACTATATTCAATTATTCCATCTATTTAGCCTCTTTGTTCTTATAGAAATAGGGAATGGCCATTAAATAGGCCAAATGTTTAGCAGCATGAGGGCCTACTGACACCTGGGTCCCCCGGGAGTTTTCGTGGTTTCCCAGTGGGCCAGTCCGACACTGCAGCTCACCAACATCAGTTTTCTTCTCCTATTCACTGTTCCTCTGTATATATCTTCTTACTTGTAGATTCTAATTACCTATTGTATGTTCTGCTTCCACACAGGCTCAGAAAATTACTTCTAATGTGGAAAAAACTCAGCATGTACATAATTTACATCAAACGATATCATTTACATATCTTTCTGAGGCTCTTCCAGAATGGGAGCAAATTTGATGTGTCTATGAAGATATTCATTCATCCAGGTCATTATATACAGCATCTAGTTGTGATTAAAGCAACTGGACTTGCCACATGCAGTAATGGCTAATGGAACCTTGAGTGAAAGGGCATTTATAGAAATGTTAGAACCTTATTGACATTATTGAGTTTATATGTAAATTACCCACACTATGGCTGTCTGTGCTGTAAAACTGTATTTATATAACATGTGGATGTTAAAGTACAGGGATGGGACCTGTTATCCAGAATTCTCAGGCCCTGATGTTTTCCAGATAAGGGATGTTTTCGTAATTTGGATCTCCATACCAAACTAATAAATTATATTAATGTGAATTAAAGTGGATTGTTTTGCCTCCAATAAGGATTAATCATACCTGAGCTGGAATCAAGTTCAAGGTACTGTTTTATTATTACAGAAAAAAATTAAATCATCTGAAAAAAAAATTATAATAATGATTAGAATGGAGTCTATGTGAGACATGTGAGAGATCATGGATAACTGGTTTCCAGATAATGGATCCCATACCTGTAGTAGAAATTCATAATGAGTCAAATAATTTTGTTTATCTGTTCTAGTCTAGATACCCCCAATCAGCCAACAGGGATCAATTTATTTACAGTATAACATTTATTATACTGTACAGGTATGGGACCTGTTATCCAGTAAGCTCTAAGTCTGTATTCCATAGACTTCATTATATCCAAATAATTTGAATTTTCAAAAATGATTTCCTTTTTCTCTGTAATAATAAAACAGTAACTTGTACTTGATCCCAACTAAGATATAATTAATCCTTATTGGAAGCAAAACCAGCCTATTGGGTTTATTTAATTTTTACATGATTTTCTAGTAGATTTAAGGTAAGAATATGGAAAGATCTGTTTTCCGGGAAAACCCCAGGTCCCGAGCATTCTGGATAACATGAACTTATTCAATTGGTTCTGTGTATAAAAGGTGAATAAACTATATCGGAACTTTCAGAAATAAATATAAATAAATAAATATAGATCTTTTAATATATTTTTTTTAATAGACATATTTGATTTCACAGATTGAAAAGGAAACTATTCTGCTCATTAGAACCATTTCCAAACCCCTCTTAGGCTCATAGTGTTCATTAGCTTGTTCTACTGTGAAGTAATAGTGTCTGGAACTTGAAGTACTGCTTTTTATTGTGTGTGGTACACATATTATTTAATAAACAGATCCCAGAATCCATCAATTTACCACAGAACAGGAAGGGAGAGGTTGTATCACTCTGTGAGCCTAAGGGCTGAGACAGATTGGCAGATTCGGGGATTTGCCTGGTGACTAATCGCCTCTCCGTCTGGGCAACAATCTCCTCGAACTGCCTTTGCGTGTCTTCCCATCCACTATAATGAAAAGTCAACGGCCGTAAAGCACACAATGCTTCGTTTTCCGAAGTCGCCTGAAGTTTCCTCGTGAGGCAACTTCGGGTGACTTCGGAAAACGAAGCACTGCGAGTGCTTTAGCGCATGCGACTTTTCAAGAAGAGGCGATTAGTCGCCAGGAGACTAAATCTCCCGGAATCTGCACGTGTATCACAACCTAAGGGGGAGGGGGACTAGTCTCAGCAAGTACAGACAACACATGCGCGGTGTCCGTTCAATTTGTGTAAACTTGGGTGAACTAAAAGTATTTATGTTTTGAAGGTCAGACAGTATTTAGGCATCATTTTTACATCAGTTCAACTGATGGGTTAGATGGTTTAGTATTAGTAAATCCAGTAAGAAAAGAAGTACCCTTCTCACCCCTTCTCTCCCTAGATTCTATACTAAGCACTTATTCTTTTGTATCTAAAAGTGTGTTATTTTCCTACCATTTTCAGCTAAGTACTAATTTATAAAATTGTGAGATTATCTGTACCTTTGTGGCATAGGTCAGTGTCCTTGGATCCCCAATTACTTTATGATAGAAAATATTAAAGGTAATGATGTCCCTTTTAGGCCATGGTTACACTGGATGCTCTGCTCACTTTTAAGACCAAGGACACTAAGAAATGCACATCTCCTACAGAAACACACATGGTTAGAATATAAGGGCTCTTTTAAATGCGGAGCAAACAGATGTAACTTTGATACCATAAGTAATACTGTTACATCCCACACTACAGGAAGGAAATATGATATGAATCAATACATTAATTGCAACACCCACCATGTTGTTTATCACATGCAATAAATGTGCCATCCAACATGTCGGCCAGACTAGTAGGACTTTAAAGGAACGGGCTAGAGAATACATCAATAACATCAAAAACAAGGGTAGCTACCCACTTTTTGGATTGTACCAATGGCAATTTAGACCGCTTATCAATTCAGGGCATCCAAAGATTAAATACCAGACCAGAGAGGAGGGGACCAGATTAAGAAATTGCTCTATTTGGAAACTAAGTGGATCTTTGTTCTAGCCACTAGGTCTCCGATGGGTTTAAATAGTGAATACGATGTATCCTGCTACTTCTAAGTGCTATTTTTGATTGTATTTGTAGTGAGGGGTCCTGTGAAATTTCTCTCTCTTTTTGCTATTCAGCAATTTATTTTATACCATTGTTGTCTATGTGTTATGTTATTCCAATTATTTATTGATTCTATACAAAGCACTGATTCTTTTGTATCTAAAAGTGTGTTATTTTCCTACCATTTTCAGCTAATTACTAATTTATAAAATTGTCAGATTACCTGTACCTTTGTCAGGTTAAAAGTCATTTTCGTAGCAAACTGATTTCTATATAATATATATTCATAATATTTATTGTTCACAAATATCCTTGCACAGTTTCAGGGTTTACATTTTTGTACTTGTTTTTATGTTTTTATGTATTTAATAGGCACTGTCACTTTAAACCAGCCTGGGGTGTACCGATATGTTACTCCATTTAGCTAGGGGTGTACAAAGATGGCCACCGAAGAATTTCTAAGGCCTTTACCCGTTGACCTTTACTTTGACCTTTATTTAAAGCCACTCAGATGGAGTTCTGATTGATGCACCTTAGTAAAGTCTTTTTTTGATTGGGTGGGTAGGTAATTGGTGTGATGATCTGATTGGTTCACTTGTGTATAAATATTTGAGGCATGGCTCTGTGAGTTTAGCCTATGATTAAGTGTTTATGACATGAAACGCGTCAGGCTGTGGCACAATGTATTTTCGCTCTGCTCACTTTTCCCCCAAATCACTTCCCAACAATTAGGTGTGTTTTGTAGCCATGCATTTTCAGAATTCCGAATGCAGAATTTTCAGCAGGTATTAGAAACACAGACTCAATTATCCAAACACGCCTCCCCTATTTATAGTGAATACTATAGATTATCAAAGGTTGAGATTAATGACAATACTTGTGTTTGCCATTTGTGACCATTTCCTGGAAAAAAGGTCAGGACAACCTGAACATCCTGCATGGCACAAAGCAAAGTAATTATAATTATGGTTTATTATCTATCAGTCCTCCCTTAGATTTACAACATAGTAGAAGGGTGTGTGTTGTTCTATGTGCACATGTAATCCATTCCATTACCACTGCCTATTCAAGGGAAAATGAATGCAACATTAAACACGGCCTATAAATAGGTTAAATGTTCCCTTTATAAGCAACTGAGGATCTATTTGCTTGCTGACATCATGTGTTTGTCTTCCACTATAGATGGAACGTCTGCTAATCCCTTTCTCTTTTTGTTATATTGTTTATATAAAGGTTTATGCCACATGTTGTTATTTTTAAGCATTCTGCATTATTTTAGCCTTTTTTATGTTTTGCCGACGGCTTTCAGCAATCTAATTAGGGAACTCGGTCTTGTATTAATGCAGATGGCAGAAACATTATGGTTTTTTTTATACTTTTTAGTTCCTTCCCATAAAGTGACAGTTTTATAGGTTGCTGGAAACTCATTAGGATCAGGGCCGGAACTAGGGGTAGGCAGAGTAGGCACGTGCCTAGGGCACAAAAGCTAGGGGGTGCCAGCCACATGCCTTCTCTGACACCTACCCCATGTCTGGTCGCCTCTCTCTAAAAGCTTCTTCTATTTGACGCCGTCGCTGTGCTTCCGCGCATGCGCGCTAACATCAATTGGCGCATACGTGATCGAACGGCAAAAGGCACATACGTGCACGAGAGCGTCGGTTCACGCATGCGCACAAAGGTGGGAGTTTGCGCATGCACACCGCCAGGAAGTGCCAGTTTACGCAAGCGCGCGGCTAGCAGGCGCCGGACTGGCCAGGTTGCCTAGGGCGCCTGGCCGGCATGGCCCGGCCCTGATTAAGATTATTGAAAAAATGGCAGCATAGGACTCATTCTTCTTGATTGAACTCAAGTATTCTTAAGATGCCTTCAAACTGTAAAAAAAAACATTTTTAGCTAATACCACATACACTATATGGCTGAATGGATAGTTCTTCTATTGCTTTCTACTTTGTGGCAACACTTTTCTGCAATAATAATAATAACCACATGACAAGTGAGGTCTATACAGATATGGTTTGTAGTGATAAGCGAATCAGTCCCGTTTCACTTTGCCGAACAATTTGCAAAACTGCTGAAAAATTTGCGAAATGCATTAAAGTCAATAGGTGACGAATCTCTCTTTTTTTTTATACAAGCAACTTTTTTTTCTCACTCAAAATGCATTTAAGACAATGAGTGTTTTTTTCCAGGTTTTTCAGGCTTTTTGTCTTGGCGACTTTTTTTAAAATTTTTTGCCACAGTTTGGGGGGAAAAAAAATCACAGATAGTGAAAAGCAGAATTTTGCACAAACAATCCCTGTTTTGTTTAAAGAGGGTAGGCATAAAGGGGTGACTAAGCTTTAAGTAAACTTTTAGTATGTTATAGAATGGCTAATTCTAAGCAACTTTTCATTTGCCTTCTTCTTCTAACCATTTACAGCTTTCAAATAGAGGGTCACTGACTCCATCTAAAAACAAATGCTCTGCAAGCCTACACATTTAGGGGCAGATTTATCAAGGCTCGAATTTCGAAGTGTAAAAAACATCGAAATTCAACTTTCGAATTCCATTACTTCAATATTCGAAGTCAAAGTTTTTTTTTTTTTATCGAATTTGGCCATATCCGGTCGAAGTAAAATCGTTCGATCGCAAGATGAAATCCTTCTGATCGAACGATTTAATCGATCGATCAAACGATTTTAGACTTCTAAAAACTTAGCCAAATGTTGACTATAGTTTCTAGGAGGTCCCCATAGGCTAACATAGCAATTCAGCAGGTTTAAGGTGGCGAAGTGTCGAAGTGTCGAAGTAAAACTTTTTTAAAGAGACAGTACTTCGATTTTCGAAGACAAACTTTTTTACTTCGGATTGAAGTTGAAGTCGAATTAAGGCCTATTCAATGGTCGAAGTACCCAAAAATAGTTCGAAATTCGAAGTTTTTAACTCTAAAAATTCACTTCAACCCTTCGTAAAGGGTTGCACTTTATTGTTATTGCTACTTTTTATTACTCATCTTTCTATTCAGGCCCTTTCCTATCCTTATTCCAGTCTCTTATTCAAATCAGTGCATGGTTGATAGGGTAATTTGGACCCTAGCAACCAGACTGCTGAAATTGCAAACTGGATAGCTGCTGGATAAAAAAACACAAATAATGAAGAATTAAAACCAATTGTAAATTTTGTCGGAATATCAGTCTTTACATCATACTAACTGTAAATTTAAAGGTGAACAACCCCTTAAATGCACAAAATGTCTTAAGGTCCTAAATATTTGAATAATGGTGCAGAGGACCTTTTGTCATTGAGCGTAAGAAAACTTGCCTGGCCTGATCTCAACCAAATAAACATCTGAGGCATGAATTGGAATGTGCAGGTTCCTACATATTAATAAAAACAAATCCAACATCTAGTGGAAACCAACCTGAGGAGTAGAGTAGCAAAGAGAGGACCTACATAGTTATACACTTGATCTTGGAAAGGGATGTTGGACAGGTTGATGTTCAGCAGTGACGGACTGGGCCGGCAGGCCACCGGGGAAAAATCGGGTGGGCCCCGCCAGCCCAGATCCTCTTGTTAGTGGTGCGGCGCGACCCCACTTTGTCGGGAATCACGGTAAAAGAAATTTTGCGCATGCGCACAAATGCTGCACCGCATGCATGCTCACACGCAGATACACTATGCAGCAAAATGGAGCGGCATGGGGGGCCAGAGGGGAGCCCTGGGTGAGTAGCCGCGGTGGGCCCCAAGCCCCCCAGTCCAACCCTGTAGGGAGACCCTTTTATCAATATTCAGATTTTAGTGGAGAAATTTTAAAAACCACAAACAACTCATTTTCTCTAAAACCACAAATGTAATTTTAAAGTAATGAGCCTAATATAAAATGCACAAACGACTAAAAATGCAGAACTAATCCCAAAACGAATACAAAAACCTTGTAAAAAAAAAAATTTGTATTAATTGCTTTAGCATTTTTTTTTTATTTTAATAAATTACGAATTTTTCATGGTTTAGGCTGGTGGCACGTGGAGAAATTAGTTGCCAATAACAGAACTAAGGGCACGTGCAGCCGCTGACCCCCCACCTCCCTCCAGACGCAGTTTTCTGTGCACCTTCGCATCGGCTTCGCATCACAAGGGGGTGCAGCCCATGCATCCCCTGTTAGTCGCCAAGTAATAAAACTTTGCTGCTGCGGGTGACTAACCTTCCCAAAATGCCTTCCCACCAGCAAGGATATAAATCGCTGGTGGGGTGGCATTCTCGTCACTTCGTTTTCCGAAATAGCCTAATCTCCCTGTTTGCCATCGGCCTACGAGTATTTAGTATAATCCACGATTTCTACGACTCTTTAGTTCTTCTTTAAATTTCGTATAGTTTTTATACACTTTTCTACATAAGCCAAACTCAATGAGCTCATGTGAAAAAGAGGGGTATATTTTTCCTTTAACTAAGGACAGTGAAGCCTTAGAGAGAATCCAAGCTTCCTGCTCATTTTTCAAAATAACTGTCACTTTCCTATTCTGTGTATAATACAAAAAGTATCTTGGGTACCTAGTTTGTGTATGGTTCAATAGAGTTGGATCCAAAGTTTAGTTCAAATTCTTAAGCAGAATTTATGGAGAAGGAAATCCCATAAAAAGTGTAATAGTTACAATATGTTTTCTCCTTTTATTGCTGCCATTCATTGGAACTAGAGATTGTGGTCAAGGTCATGGAACCACAGATATAACTGATTGCCCTGCTGAGATCAATACGGCAGTTATTTCCGTCATTGTGGTACAGTTAGGTAGTGCTGCACTGTTGTGTTGTTTGTTTGCCCTGTCCCCTAAAAATTAATATGGTTTAAAATGCCATATTTTATGTACTCAATAGCAGCAATGATCCAGGACTTCAAACTTGTCACAGGGGGTCACCATCTTGGAAAGCCCATCCATGCATTTGGAATTAAATATTACTTCTTTGATTATATTGAGATACCTGTATCCAGGGCCGCCATCAGAAATCACATGGCTCCATACGACAAAATTTACTGGGCTTGGGCTGCACCCACCGCAAGCTCCACCTACAAGTCCGCCCTCCCCATCCCACAGGTCCACCCCCACCACACAGTAAAAAAAAAACATTGGTGGCTAGGGTTCCCACATGTTAATAAAAAATAAAAAAACATTTGTGGTCAGGGCCCGACATTAAAAAAAACATTTGTGGTCAGGGCCCCCCATTAAAAAAAACATTTGTGGTCAGGGCCCCCCATTAAAAAATATTGGTGGCTAGGACCCCACATGATGAAAAAAAATGGTTTCCAGGGCCCCCCCTCCCCACATTGATGGCCAGGGCCCCCCTTAAACGTCCATGTAAAAAAACTTGCCCCCCCCCAGAAGTTTGAAAAAAAATTGGTGCCCTTTAGGGGGCCCTACCATGTTGCACTTACTTCATTAGTGTGGCCCACCTGCTGTCAGTGAGCTGCCAACTACAGAAGAGAGGAGGGGAGCACAGGTGGCTGCATCTTCTTCCAGTGACAGCATTTTCTTCCCTTATTGGTCACAGAATTTCAAGCCCCGGTAAAGCTGCATGGTGATTGGATGAGCTGGAGGGGAAGTTCAACCCTCAGCTATCCAATCCCTGAGCAGCTCAACCGGGACTTAAACTCTGTGACCAATAAGGTAAAGTGATGGACAGAAGCTGCCTCCCCCTGTGCTCCTGCCCTGCCTTCCCAAAGTCGGCAACTCTCAGAAAGCAGGGGGGCCCGGCTAATCAAGTTAGTGTGACGTGGCCGGGCCCCCTTACCCTGAGGGCCCCCTATAACTCTCCCCCCTGTCCCCCCCCTGATGGCGGCCCTGCCTGTATCCACCCCTTTACTGACACCTCTTCCTTTTCCTTTTAGTCTATAGACTATTGCAACCCTTTATCAACTGGCCTACAAGGCTCCCACCAGTGGTGGGAAGCAAACCTTGTGCCTGGAGGAGGCCTGGGAAACAGGGGGTCCACTTCCTATTTAGTTTTAAAGACTCTCTCCCCGGCTGCTTACTTAACTTTGAGCAGGGACTCTAGGGAGGGAGAACCCAGGGAGGCAAAATAATGGGTCGGTGAGGAGAGGGAGTGGGCTGGCATTGAGAGAGCAGAGAGTAGGCGGGACGAGCATCCAGGTAGCAGTTGCTGTGTGCAATGCCCCCTCCACAGATTTTTTTCTGGCTCCCTCTCCACCCCTTTAGTCTACCTAAACTCTACTGATGGAATCCTTCTGGCCTTATCTAAGAGGAAACTGCCCCTCCAGTGCAGGAACAAAACAAAAGGGAGCACCTACCATGACCAGAGTGACCAGCGGGAATGGAAACCATGAACCGACCAATAAAAGATTTCACTCGGCCCTCAGCATTTCATACAATCAACAATGTTGGTTTGGATAGAAACTAAATTAGTCCTTGGTCTTATCGTTAAAGTAATTTCACAGCAATCAAGGCAGCCACAATAGCATGCTGGGACACAAAGAGATCTTTGGGACAATGTAATAAGTCTCAGTTTGCACTAGGTCTAGTTGCCCATAACAACCAATTAAATGTTTGGTTTCAAAGAGGTGACCAGTAAATGCCACATACTAATTTGTTCTAATTTGTTGCAACAAGTTACTAGATCCAGTACAAACTTGGACATTTTTATTAAATGACTTCAAATACCACCTGGTGTCTGGTATCAGTGTCTACGGCACCAAGGGACCACTAATGAACCTAATATCAAGATCAGATCACCAACTGCCAGACAGCTCTCCTATATTTTCTGTCAATATTTTCATGAGAAACTCACCGAATAAGTGCTGTATAATTTACAGCCTCCCAGGAATCTCCTGCTTATCAGTAGCAATAAATTAGCAGCTGCCATTTTTACGATTAAAGGGTAAACTAGCTATTTTGCTGTCTTTTCTGTCATGATTCAGAGGTCCAAAGGTTATTGCATTTCCTGAGAATTTTGCACTTCTTCATTTTTGGAAAGAAAATAGGAATAATTGAAAAGAACCTTGAAAAGGTAGTAAAGTGTTAATTGGCAGTGAGGGGACGAGGGCCCAGAATAGGGATATGGATCCAACAGAATTCACTGGCACAGGTACTGCTAGCAGGGTAAACCTTGCTAATTTATTAAGTGAATTGCAGCATGCAACATTTCGGGGTAACCCCCTTTATCAAGCATACAGACACATTATGCACAATACAATTTAATGCGTGAGAAGGTAACGTGACCTGAAGTGAGGGCGTGGTAAACGTTAATTCATTAATTAATTAACAATTCATTAAGGTATAAGTAATTTAGACATAAAGTGCATTAGCCAATAAATACATAAATTAATTGTAAAATTTCATAAAAAGTGGAGTATATCAATGTGAAAAAAATGTATAAAATATGTTGGGGAAGAAAAAATTCAATGTCCATAGGGAGGATAGGGAGCTTGAATGAGTGTATCTGGGATGAGATGTAGGAAGGGGTAACAGTGGAAAGGGCAATAAATATGAGGGCTAGTAATCTGAATTTGATTCATAAAATGATTAGGAGCCATTGAAAGCATTTGCAATACGTAGTTCCTTACCAGCTATATATTCACAGAGAGCAGCAGGGGTACTGTAAGGTAGGGGCCCCGTGAAAAGCAAAGGGGCAAATCTTTGTTTATGTGGTGGGCAGGGTTTATGGCAATATGGGTGGGATTTTGCTGAAATGGCCATGGATCAGAGGTGTGACTAGGTGTTATGGAAGATTGTATGTGAGGGGATGGGTGTAGGTTTTACTAATGCAAATCATATGACCATAAATACACTGTGCATTGTCTGCACCAATTTTTTACAGGGCCAACCATCCAGGGGACCAAGGTGGCCACTTACCTTATAATCTGGACACAGGGGGTGGGAAGGAGACTCTCATAACTTAGTACTATGGTGTAGTGATGTGCAGGCCAGCCCGATCCCAAAGGACCCTTGGGTTTACCCACAGTTCGGGTGGGTTCGGGCTGACCTCGCAGGCTCGCACCTCTGGTTGCGGGTGGCTGGTGGGTCCTGGTTGAGCTCTTCCTGCTCTCGCCGCCCCCGTCACCTTGCACTACAGGTCAGCTGACTTCTGGCTTCCTTTTTTTTAGAGAAGCACGCCTTATCGCCCATCCCTTTTTGTGACGTCATCTGCGGGGCGGTGGGGGTCTATAAAAGGAACCCGGAAGTCGCAGGTGGGCACGAGTTTCACGGGGGGGCAGGTAAAACCCGACCCGCACATCACTACTATAGTGCCCCATAATTAACTATGGCAACCATGTATACATTACTGTGGGTCTGTCCAGTCATCCAGTCCAAGCACATTAATAAAGGTTAAGGCACTACCAAAGAGGGAATTTTTTCTGTAGGAATGCCACTTCAAGCACTCTACCTATTAACATATTTGAAATCAAAATACATTTTTTGATATGTCTGTGAAAACTTTTTTCATGATTATCATTTTGAAAAGAGTTTTTCGTTGCATATATATATATTATGTATATTATATATATATATATATATATATATATAGACACATACAAGAGTCCTCTGCACTCAACCCATTATCAATATATTTAAGACAGAGACATTTTGTGCATACTGCTACTGAAAAATGCCTTACCCTTTAAACAAAACAGGGATTGTTTGTCCATATATTGCAATATATTTAAGCTGGCCAACTACGTCAAAGTCATCCCATATCTGGCCAGTCCTACGCTCAGTTTTCATCTGATTCATTAAGAATTCTATTGCTTCATTATACATTTTACAAAAGGGACTAAGTTTTACCTGCAACTTACTTGCTGCTTTCAAAGTAAAACTCCCAAACTTGGCCAAGGCATTTTTCAGTAGCAGTATGCACTTTCCCTTGTTTGTTATATATATATATCTACACTCTTATTCTCATTTGTAAACGAGTTCTCTGTTTTAAAAAAAAATGGGAGAGAAATTAAAAATAATTGTTAATAAGAATAATTACTGTATCTTATCTACAAAATGCAAATAAAGGACGTGGTCTCAATGTCTGAATAGGTATCCATTTCTGTATGCATGGCTACAGGCTCATTCCATGTACAAGTAACCAAGTAAACAAGAGTAATATTTTTGTTTGGCTTCTATGTCTGATCTCATGCCCAAATAGAAATGCAATCAGGAGACTGGTAATGCTCACTGTTCCAAGTGACCTATTTGCACAGACATTTGAGTTATGTCCTGGACAATGTCTAACACATGGTGCATGTGCTGATAGATGTAGTTAGTGATTTATTGTCACGTACAGGCTTCAAGTCCATTACTATCGGCACAGGGATAGGAAATCAGCAATGTTGTTGTACTGCAGACATCTGGAGCGCTACAAGTTGCACCTGCCTGCTGCAGTCTCTAATACTTGGTTAAATAACACATAGACAATGCAAAAATGGAAACATTTATCATTATGGAAACATTTTTGAATGAAAAGTATATGCAATGCTCAATATCATTTTTGGGTATTATGAGCTTAAATTTTAAATGCATGGGCCATTGTGCTAAAACGAACGTTAATGTTGCATTTAATAATACTGTTCATGATGGGTGATTTTGCCCAAACACGTCCTTGCACTTCCACAAAGCCTCACACAGAGGTGCACCTACTGATACGGGTGAACCCTGGAGCTACTGCCACCCTCGATGTGATGATATCTTCAGGGTTCTCTTGGCTGGTTGTGTCAATTGTGACTTACTCACAAAGAATCAGATGTTAATGTGAACTGTGGCAAATGCAACGCTGCATTCAGCCACAATGACATTGACTTTATGGGCACGATCTGACTGGGCCAGTGGGACACCGGGAAAAAGTCTGCTGATCCCTGGCTCTTTTGGGCCCTGCTG
Source organism: Xenopus petersii (assembly GCA_038501925.1). Classification (NCBI taxonomy): domain Eukaryota; kingdom Metazoa; phylum Chordata; class Amphibia; order Anura; family Pipidae; genus Xenopus; species Xenopus petersii. The sequence continues at coordinate 120,528,342 of CM076679.1, read as the reverse complement.
GCCCAGATCCGCTCCCTGCACTCCCTCTCCTTACCTCCCTCCCTGACCCTGGTCATGATGACGCACCATAAAATATATGCGCGAACGCGCACACTGGGGGGAGGTGGCACCGTCAGAGAGGACTTTATGGCTAGTGGTTTTGGGGTTGGTGTGGGGAAAATTGCTGCATTGTGGTTAAAAAAAATCTATGTTTTTTGTTATTTCTTGCACTAGAAGGGCAAAGGCTGAAACTGATAGAAGTTTCACTTTCCAAAATGGCTGTTCTGATTAATTGTAGGAGGAAGGGGTAGTTAATCAAATTACCAGTCCGTAAATAAGCATTCTTAATAATACATTTTTCCTTATGTGAAAGCCTGCCAAAGACTTGGCAAAGAGAAGCAAAGGAATTTGTTTATATGGAACTCGACATCTCTGCTTAAACAAGCTATTCTCATTACAGGAGAAGTGAGGGGAGGATCTACATGTTGAAATAAATCAATGATCAATCAACAATTGTCAATCAAGGCAGAAAATTGTTTTCTATCTGCTTTTTTTCTCTACTAAACTAAAAAGTGTATTGCAAAGTACTGGGGGTATGCACTGTATGCTATACATAGTATTATGGTATTTCAATACAGGCAATATCAGTTTGGGTAAAAGAAATTGCCAAGAATGGGTGGTGCAACCTAATACACTTAAAAGTGCTGCATTTCATAGGGTGCATTTAATGAGACTACCATGAATGACATTCACCTAAGGTCTTGTTGAGGGGGCCCTGCTAAGCCGTGCCCTTGATGGCTGGCCATTGGTTTCTTATACCAAGGAGAAGAGGGGTTTGGATGGAGATAAGTCTCTGGAAACAATGGTCATGCATGGATGAACCTGTGATCAGAGGTAGGAACATGTCTGTAGATGCAAGGTAAAAACACAATAGGAAAGTCATTGCAGGTTTATGTGTAATTATAAAATTACTATGAATACTTTGATATTTTAATGTATAATCAAGCCATTCAGGGTTATTGTTTGCTGAACTATCTATTCAAACCTGTTCTACTGATTTACAGGACAATATTAAAGGGACATCCATGAATATGCACCTATGATGTCACCTCCTGATGTCACGCTAAGGATAAGTCTGGAAGGAAAAGTGTTTAAAGCAGGTTATAGATTGAAAACCTGATTCTATAAAAATTGAAGGGACAGATTTAACATCTTTTATTTTTTCCCTATTTTTTAATTGATTTAAAATTAAATTAATCTGTGGTGGCGTTAGAGCCCTAGCTTTGATCAATGTGTCAGTTAGTGCATTGATACTGTATATCAACTGACACACTGATACATTTGTCAGGGTTAAATTCAAACTGCTGGGAAACCCTCAGCATTTCCCTATTCAAATGAGTATAAATCTGCTGTAGTGTACGAATCACAGGAGCAAACTTTATGGATCTGTGTCCCTTTTCAGTCTCAAAATCTAGGTTACTGTGTTACTATGTTATATGTTATGTTCGTAATATATATCCAGTCCTGATGACACATATTTGCTGTACTATTTTATCTTGGGTCATGGCTGTCATTCAAATAGCTTTTTTTAATGTGAATTTAAAACTGTTAGTGCCACGTCTCTTATTTTAATTCATGTGATAGGTAACTTTGCATTTGCCCCCACCCAAAAATAAAACAAATGTAAAATAACCAGAAGCGAGGCAGGATTACAGCAACTAAACAAGGCATGTTAACCATTTGGCCGGTCGAATTCCATCCTTAATTCAATATAGTGATCTTACATTTCATTAGTGCTCAGATTCCACAAACGGGTTTGGGACGTTTTATTTTAAGGCCTCGATGTTATCATAGGACTAGAGGACATGCAAATATCTATCTAGGAATTTTAAGAAGACTGGCAGCCGTATGTAACAGTAGGCACAGTAAGCGGCGCCGCTATAATAAGTATGGGCTGGCTACATGTGCAGCTGTAATCACGTGTCCCCTCCAGTTCTACAGTAGGACTCCCAATGAGCCAGAAAAGGATCCACTTGTTATCCCCTAGTTACAACTTCTGCTTCAACGATAACCCAACAGACTAGGGATGCACTAGTCCTAAAACATTTGGCCAAATATCAAACCAAACCCTAATTATTATAATCAAATTTAAGCTATATCAAGAAAAATTGCATCATCAAAAATATCAGTTGCTTTTTTTTTGCTGGGGGAACCAGGGAATTATATCCTTGGCATTACAGCCTCTCCGTCAAATTACTACAATTACTATGCAATAGGAAAGTGAAAAATTGAGTTCTGAGATCTTTATATGCAGTGGTGATGGGGTGGGATGCCATTTCTGGAGACACATTAGGCCAAGAGCCCTGGTTCCATGGGACAGAGCACAATGGACCCAAGGGTGCCCCAGAAGGGAAATGCCTTGGTTAATTGTTCTGCTGCTAAATTAAGTGGTTCTAAATGATAAACAATGAACATGTTACGGATGGAGTCCCAAACCCAGAACTAGCGACAACTACCTTTTGCTTTGGGAGGAGACCTCCACTACTCGGGTGCCGCCATGTGTTATCGTGAGAGGACCAGGGAGAGAGTTCTGGGCAGGCAACGGAACTGAACACAGTAATAGATCGGAGAGCAAGAAGCGTGGTCGAGGAACAGGCTCAATTGATACCAATCAGGAGAAGCAGTCCAGGTTCAAGACAAGAGAGTAGTCAAGGTGACAGGCCCAGTAAAACACACAAATATCGCAGTTCAAGGCAGAATCCGAGAGAGTTGCCAGAACACGGGCAAGGGTCAGGACAGGCAGCAAACTAGACAAGGTCAGGGACAGGCAGGGTCAAGAACAGATCAGAAAACGCCACCAGGAACTATAGAAACAGACCTTATGTTGAGCAACAAGAAAAGGTACACGCCAGATGTGATTACGTCAGATGCACGCTCGCGTCAAACCCAGAAGCATGTCATTCGGTATTCAGCGCAAGAGGAGAGAGGACAGGGCGGGCGTCCCCATCGCATCCCCCACTACACCACCAGGTAAACTTCTCACACTCCATTTTACACAGTGGGGAGGGCATCTCTGCATTTTGAGAATCTGTACCTAGTAGGGACTCTTTGAATAACAGAATATGTAGAATCCAATATAATATCTAATATAAACAGCAATGTGGTTAGCAACAAACAAACACAGTTTTGAACTTTAATGTAAGAATGTTATTTATTGACTTAACCTTAAGCAAAAGGCTTGCATTCCTTTGACTGAAGTTGGCTTTTCATTGAGTCTGTATGCCATCTTAAGTAAAAGTATAGAATATGTATAGGTCATATTTATAGCCATATTTGGGTTGAACCGAAACGCTGGGCCAGATTCAGTTCAGTGAGAAAAAGTTATGTCATGGTTTATCAAATGAAAACACATGGACGAGATTTTATTCAAGGAGAAAATCTTTTCTCCAAATTAATTTCCAGTTTTTGCCCACGGACCTCAATAGAATTTTCATGTGATAAACCTTGAGCAAAGTTTTTCTGAACTGAATTGCAACTCAAATTGAATCTCGTCCATGAGATTTTAGGAAGGTGATAAACCTTTTTCTCACTGAATTGAATTTGGCCCAATGTTACAAAAAACTATGGCTGCAGTTGCTACCTGCTAAACATTCAATAACATCCAAAAGAGCAACATTTCAACCAAAATGTTTTTTTGGGACAGCCTTCCTGTCTACTGCATTGGGTCTTCTATGGGGACAAGCAACACAATTACTAATGGAGGTATATGCTTCCTGATATGGGGTTAGGAAATGTTGTGAGTAATGTAACAACTGGTGCAAAGGTTGTGCAAAATATAGTCACCAGTGGCAGCCTCTTGCACCATACACAACGTCCAGGCGTTATTTCAGGCACAAGAACACAGGAGCAAGTAACACAAATTAAAGGGATTCTGCCATGTTTCTGGATTCAGTATACAAAATCTGTGTGCTCCATAGAAGTAGTGACGGGGCTGTGAATGGGGGAAGCCCTGTCAGCTGGAAAGCCATATCACTTCTGGCAGGAGGAAATCGAGAACTCCATTTGTTAAAGTTTCCGATTTACCAATGTATGAGATGATCACCAACGATCACCTACCTACCGAGCCATGGAGAGCAGTCCCTGGTCTCTGATCATTGACCACAGACACAGAAAGGGTTAAACGCAGTTTTCGGGATAGAAGTGGACTGGACAAATAGGCTGTCAACACATTTGACCTTCTCAACATTGGCAGCTGTTGTTCTATTGAATAAAATAATTGCCTGGCTGATGGCAGAGCGTCTCTTTGTTCTAGGTGTTCTCTGCCACAAATAGAATGTATTCAGGTTCGGCCTAATCCATTACAGTTGCTTGCTTTATATAGAGATTGGGAGCTTCCTTCCTGAGCATATACAGTATATATACACTTGGAAGGGACAGAACTAAATTGGGGATCTTAAACTTTCATCATGGCGTTTGCAGTATTTGTAAACAATGCATTCTCACATCTGCCTTCTCCCATTAGGGGGCTAAGGGTTGGCCCTTGGTCACTGTTTTAAAGGGTAAACTGTGGCTTCAGTGGTACCTTCCCCACTTGTGGGGTAATTAGAAGTGACCCACCTCAAAAGTTATAAGGTGCTGCACCCAGTGGGACTTATTTAGGAACTGTTCAATAAACCTTACTAACGTCCCTAATTTGCTCTTCATTCATTCAAGTTATGGAGTAGTGGTGGACCCTGTCCACAATAAGACTAAGGGCAGGCCTGGCCTGTGCCCACCGATGCTGAGCTCTGCATCTCACTTTAATCCTACAGAAGGAATAGAACAGAGAAAAATGTGCTCTCTGCATGAGAACTAAGGGGCATACTCTAATACCCCTCAGTGTTCTTGCACTTCTCCCTAGGTCTTTGGAAATGCCCCCCAGTGACTTGCAACTTGCTTTTCCTTGGACCTTGCTGATCAGTTACCTAAGGGAAGCCAGGTGTGTACATGTCCCACTTGAACCTGTAATATGCAGGATGCTGAGATCTTAAAACCACCCTCTTACTTCTTAAAGGGCATGTAAAGGCAAAATAATAAAATCCCATTTTTACTTTCTTTAATGAAAAGGAAACCTATCTCTAATATACTTTAAGTAAAAAAATGTGTACCATTTTTTTAAGAAACCTGACTGTATGCAGTGAAATTCTCCCTTCATTTACTGCTGTGGATAGGAATTGTCAGACGGTCCCCAACTGCTCAGCAGGGAAACAATCATACTTATGAACAGCAGGGGGAGCTCCCGCCTTACTTCCCAGCCATGCAGAACTCAAGCAGCTTTGTTTGTTTCCCTGTAGAGCAATTGGCAACTGTTTAGAGATTTGTATTAGATTTTATTTTTGCCTTTACATCCCCTTTACTGTTTCCAACTCCAGCTGCAGAGGCAAAGATCATGGAGCCAGATTTAAACAGATAAACTGGGATTCTATTTGGAGGATTATTTTGCTGCAGCCACTGGTTCTGCGGAGTTGGAGAAAGTTTGTATTAAACAATACAAAAACTATAAAATACACATTAGATTACGTGACAACACAGGACCCAGTGCAGTCTGTATATTCTGATTGTTAATCAGTCATGCTGTATCGGCTTCTGGCAGATATTATTTGACTTGTGCTGTTTTACTAATTTATGATGATCCCTAAGCAGCCCAGACCACACTGAGCATGTGGACGGTCTTAGTCTTGCAAAGATGTTTAACAAAGCTACAAGATGGTGACCCACTGTGGCCAAATTTGAAGGCATAAATCATTTGGCTTATGGTGCAGTAAGTTCATGTTTATGTTTAGTATACAAAATACAGCATTTCTAGCCTTATTCTATGTTAGACTTCCCCTTTAAAGGGTGTCTATATACCCTTTGAGCTTGTTTCAGTGCATATGGCTGCTCTGCAATTTTTCAAGTAGAGCAATTTTATGGAACCCCAAAAATATTTTTCTCCTTAATTATTTGTACAGTTTTATATATATTGCTATTAAAAGCAGTGTTGGTCCCTTTCTATTCTCTGCCCTGATAGCTCAGACTGTTGATACAATGTAAGACAAGGCAACTGATTAACTGTCTTTGCTGCTGGGGAACGAAGACTTTTGCAACAGTGTTTAAAAATTAACAACCAGGAGTTAAGCAAATGCTGCGTTCAATAGCAACTGTTTTTACAAATAACTTTAAAAACGCTACATGTTTTTAATAAATGTATACTGGAAAATTGCTTAGGATTACGTTTTCTTTTATTAGACACATTTTTCTTTTGGGGTTGACTTTTCCTTTAAGCTTAATCTCCGGGGTGTAGCGCAACCTGTGGCTTTACTGATAATTTTGAACTAGAACAACCAGCACATGATGAGGCTTCAGCCTTCTGAATCTGATCCCTCACCCCCCATCCCACACATTTGTGTATTATATTCCTATTTCTCCATTTTAAAGTTATTTTAAAGTTACACTGACACTTTAAAGCCAATAGACAGACTTTGCAACAGAGGAAGTCCCATGTCCTGACACAATACAAAGCCAGAAAGTACACATGGCATAGAGAAGTGTCATATCTATAGAAAAATGATGCTACACACGTAACTGTTGTTTTACTGGGGTCTCTACAGAAGATTTTAGTTTAGCAGCAATGTGGACAGGGGGTTATTTCCCCTATGTCTGCCCTTCCATCAAGGGCACATAAGGATAAATGCTTTATTTGCAATGTTCCCTACCAGCCTGCAGTGTCATGCAAAGAATGTATAACACTCCATATTAGGAAAAGATCAGTGGCCTCTGCATTTATATCTGTATTAGTGATCCCATGAGTCAGACAGGGGATTTCCAGAAGTTCTGATATGAGGGACAGACGGAGGGAAGCCTTGGGCAACCAGTGGAATGAAGTGCCAATTGTATTTAATACTGCAAATGCTTGGTTTCCTGTGCAAAGCTGATATAACTCAGGTTTTAGGCATACTAATGCTATAAACAATTATTATTTCACACTGGGCCCTTTATCGAGCCTGATGAATATCTGGTCTGGTGCCTCAGTGCTATTTTCAATGGGATCCCTACAAGCTACATAAAGCAAAACAATATCAGTGTCCAAACACAAGCTGTGACCAATAATGCCATGTGCCATGGAGTTGGATTTGTGATCTGCCCAACTGCAATGCACTGATCTGCTGTTGGGTGTTACATGTCATAAATTACTACAATTAATGCATGTAATGCTTTCTTCAACTTGTTGGTATTTATATGATCACAGGTGTAGTGTGCACAACACCCTAGAGGTAGTACTCACAGATCAGTGAACTAGTCCCTAGTGTTAGGCAATGCTTCCAGTGCATCTCTTTATCCCTGAGCCCAACTGCTTAAGTCCCTATACTGGCAGATGACTGCAGGGTACTAATCTTTACTGGACTCCTTGTTGGAGCCTTTCACTGTCTACTAAGTAGTCTGATCCTGTCTCTCACTTCTAGAACAAATCATACAATTCTTTCCTAACACTTACCTCTCCTACTGAGGCCTACATTCACCTCATGCCCTTCAGCACACCACTTACTTCAGCCAGTGGGACCAAAAGGGACAGAGCATGTGGTGGGTCCCCTTTTAAACACAAAGAAACCCTGACACACCCTGGCTAAATACTGAACTGCCAAGGGACATGCTCCGCCTCTGTAATACAGGCCCAAGACTAGCCAAGACCCTCATGGGACCTACCTTAAATAAAGGCTGGCAAAACTTTTACCCTCCTTCAAACACATCCTGAGAAAAGTCAACAATCCAATGGGATGGCAACAATATCTGTCCAACCTGACTCCTGAGAGGCTTGCATTTATAAAAACCAGTGATGGGACACCTTTCCAGCTCCATTTTCATTCAAATATAAAAATATGAATCCATTTATAAATTATCAAATTATTGAGGTGGAATTTGTCCTGGTGACTATGCAGATGTTCCCCACAGGTAGAATTGCCCCTGCAAACTCTACAGGGCAAGATTCAGCTGTCTTTCTACACCAAAAAAAACAAGGGACACTCCTTTGAAGATAACAAGGTCCAAATCGAGGAGTGAAAGAGGCGATTAATGTCAAGGTGGAGAAACCATCCCTGAACAGAGGCGGGGGCCTTCGAAACCACCTGTCTGTTACATAAAATGCTGTTCTAACATCTGTACCCTGGCGGTTTCAGAACACTTCACACATCCATTCATGCAACTCTCACAAGTAACAGCTGTTTCCAGGAGGTGCATGATACCTTGGTAATTCTATCACATTAACCCCACAGAATCCCACCTCTGTGAGTTTCAGACGTCACCTCCCTGAAGAGTTACAATGTGCCATTGTGATTGGATTAGTGGAAGAGTTTATATGCCGAGGACTTCCCACACCAGTCAGTTGAACTGAAGAAGCTGTGAAAGTAGTGAAACGTCTTCAATGATTACTCAGCAAGTGCAGTTGTTTTAGAATAGAATGTTTTAGAATTGTATACTAGATCTAGAGTGCACTGCAAATTAAATAAATCACTTGAAAAGACTGCTCTCCAGTGAACCTTTATTCCCATATGATATGTTCTTCTGAAATTGGCGAAACCAGAGATCACTGTTGGATTGAGCAACTAACAACATTACACATGGTTTGTGGATTCAAATATTTATTATTTTGAACATTATACTAGATATACCATGACCTGGATGAATGAAAATCTTCAAAGTCACACTGGTAGCCACTCATACTGGATACCAGTTTCTCACTTTTATGCTTTGACATTACAAGTCACAGAATTTCTGCCCCACACGCTGCATCCATCTATAGAAATGTTTAGTGCACATAATGTTTTAATGTTCTAATTTCAGCCACATTTTCCTATTTTTTTATATAAAAGGCATAGGGATTAGTACTTTAAACCAGCGTGACATGGAGCTTACACCTACACATATATATTTCTTTCCTTACAGCTGTAAAATCCAAACTAAAATGAAAGCTCTTGTAGGCTGGGATCTGGTATTGTGGCACAACATGGGGGGCATATGAAACAAGCACTTTCTGTCCAACCCACAGCAAAATGCTCCTTTTCTAATCTAGTGCAACTGAATGACTGGGTTGCTCAGCCCTAGCTCAAAGCTGCCCTCTTGTGCCAGTAGCACTAGGACCACACGAGACTTTGCTCACCGTCAGGTTGATTGAGTTCTAGCGTTCTCTGAGAGTTGTCATATACTAATAAATCATTGCCAGGGTCAGTGACGCAGGCAACCAAATAGAATTTTATATTTCAAGCTGAAGGGAGACAGGGAAATAGTTAAAAAAGACATATAAACAATGAAGACCAATTGCATATCGTCATAGAGGGAAAATCGCTATATACATAATTTTTCAAGTTTATTTAAAGGGGGAGTTAGTCCAAATACACAATTTTGCATAATGGAAGCAAAGGTAAATCTGCACTGCTGGTTATCTGTTTACCATAGAACAGGGGTGTCCAAAAGGTAAATCGGGATCTACCAGTAGACCTTTACCCCTTGATCAGTAGATCTCAAGATACTGTCAACAAACAGCTTGTCTAAATCACCCTCCAATTTTATGCTTTTCATTCAGATATTTATTATGTTAAGGTTACATAAGAAATAGTTGTTTGTTAAATATAGTAATATAAATTATCTCATACATCAATAGAATATTGAAGTAATATTTTTAATGGAACAGAATACTAACAATGCTTTTATGGATGTAGATCATAAAGGGACAACATCACTAAAAGCAGACCCTACATTAGTAAAGTATGGGCACTCCTGACATAGAACCTACAAGCAGGGGAAAGAGAGCTGTGGCTGGGAGAGAGCCGCTGGCTGCTACATGTTTCATTGGTACATGTAGTTAGAACCAGCTGTTCAAATCTAGCTCGCTGGAAAGAGTCAGAATAATAAGGCAAATAATTAAAAAAAAATAATAATAAAGACCAATTGGAAGTTTTTTTTAGAATTGGCCACACTATAACATACTAAAAGTTACTTAAAGGGATACTGTCATGGGAAAAAAACATTTTTTTTCAAAATGAATCAGTTAATAGTGCTACTCCAGCATAATTCTGCACTGAAATCCATTTCTCAAAAGAGCAAACTGATTTTTTTATATTCAATTTTGAAATCTGACATGGGGCTAGACATATTGTCAATTTCCCAGCTGCCCCAAGTCATGTGACTTGTGCTCTGTAAACTTCAATTACTCTTTACTGCTGTACTGCAAGTTGGAGTGATATCACCCCCCTCCCTTTCCCCCCCCCCAGCAGCCAAACAAAAGAACAATGGGAAGGTAACCAGATAACAGCTCCCTAACACAAGATAACAGCTGCCTGTTAGATCTAAGAACAACAATCAATAGTAAAAACCCATGTCTCACTGAGACACATTCAGTTACATTGAGAAGGAAAAACAGCAGCCTGCCAGAAAGCATTTCTCTCCTAAAGTGCAGGCACAAGTCACATGACCAGGGGCAGCTGGGAAATTGACAAAATGTCTAGCCCCATGTCAGATTTCAAAATTGAATATAAAAAAATCTGTTTGCTCTTTTGAGAAATGAATTTCAGTGCAGAATTCTGCTGGAGTAGCACTATTAACTGATGTGTTTTGAAAAAAACATGTTTTCCGATAATAGGATCCTTTTAAAGGCACCTGTTTAAGCCTCCGTGATTCAGCCAGGATTTGGCCTTTTTCAGCAGGATTCGGATTCGGCATATGCAAATTAGGGGCGGGGAGGGAAATCACATGACTTTTTTTCACAAAACAAGGAAGTAAAAAATGTTTTCCCCTTTCCACCCCTAATTTGCATATGCAAATTAGGATTCGGATTCGATTTGGTATTCGGCCAAATCTTTCGCGAAGGATTCGGGGGTTTGGCCGAATCCAAAATAGTGGATTCGGTGCATCCCTAGTTTTAAAAGCCAACTGTTCTAACACAACTTTTGACGTGGCAACAGGATTCTTCCATGAAGCAAAGAATATCCATTTCTGCACAGAAATGTACTGAATCTGCCCTTGTCCCTGTTGCCAGGAATGGGAGGACATAGCAGCTAATGCACCGCACCAATAAGGTTTTTAACAATATGGATACTTATCACCAGTGGAAAGAAGGTGTGATGTTTGATCTAGATTGTATAGGACTTGGCTCCCTGGTACTACCCTCCCGTCTTGCATTATGATTCTCTAGGGAGTAAATGTGAGCTGATACAGAGATATGAAATGGAAACATAGGCTGGTTTGCATCAGAATCATTGTGATAAAAGAAAAACGTCTGATAAAATCCCACTTATCGGTAAGTGGGTTGCCTTGCTGGGCTGGACACCGATACAGTTTCTGCTCAGATATTATCTGTGAATCATTGTGTAAAATATTGGGCATGGAGCATATATATTTGCATACAAAAGCAAGGGTGAGAGTGGTGTATACACAGCCTAATACACTCACTTGTACAAACACTGGTAGGGGCGGCTTGGCTCCCATCTGGAGTTTACCAGAACTTGCACAGTCATTATGGAAAATCAGTGGTTTCTCCTGCCTGTATCTTTTCACTTTACATCTTGCCCCAAAGGAGTTTGCAATACAAATTAATGCCTGTCTTGCCCTATGTATGTCCCCCATACCTGCCCAAATGTCACACTCACTATACAGTCTATGGGCATGCCCAAATTGGGTAACGGAGTGATGACCTCCCTGCCCTTCAGCTCTGTTCCTGGATTATTATGCAAGTATCCAGCAGTGAACGGGGGATTTATCAGGGGAAAATATTATCTATATCAACACCAGTGGTCCATTTCCTGAAGTTGCCACCCTTGGCACAGGTCCCCACAAAATAGATACATAATATAGCCCTGGTACCCCAGTGGGAGATAAAAATACATAAGGGCTTATTTTCAAAAGGGGGGCGAAATCTTACATGGTAAAAACTGGGCCAGATCTCCATTTTTGCTCACAATTCACTTTGCCCCTTCTTTCTATCAGGAGCAGCAATGCAAAGAGGTACACCTGATAATGAAAAGCCCAATGAGAGGTGCAACTTGCTTCTTCCATGTAAAGGGCATGCACGTGCTCATGGGCATTCACATTTCCCACTGCACAGACCTTCACCTGTTTCTTGCCAGAGAAGTTAAGACTGGGCAGTAGAAATCCAACTTTCCAGCTCTGGAAGGCAGCCAGTAGCCAACCACTAAAGCCTTTGTTTATGAAAGAGTGAATTAGAATTCATCAGTTAATGGAAGGAAAAATATCATGTTGCAAGACGTGAGCAACTACATGCACATGTCATTATTTTTGCCTAATTTCCTCGATTTTGGAACACATACAACTATATAGTAATTTCCATTGCAGCACAGCAGCGGGGACACATCACAATGACGTGCACAATAAAAAAAAAAGTACTTGGATAAATGAATCTAGGGACATAAAGCCCATTGTGTTCTAATTTTAAAGGAATATTATATTGATTTATTAGACTGCAGGAAATAATGACATATTTTACTAATGTAGGAGCATTATATTGTTTCTAATCTTGTAATAAGCCCAAATTATTATTCAGCATCTAGCAGGGTGTGTTCCGTAGAACAGCGACCCATGTTGCTCACCAACCCCTTGGATGTTGCTTTCTGTGGTCTCAAAGCAGGTGCTTATTTTTGAAGTACAGCCTTGTTTTATGATTCATAAAAAACAGATTTCTGGCCAAAAAGAGCCTCCTGTAGGCTGCAAGTCCAAATAGGGGCTACCAAATAGCCAATCATGTCCTTTATTTGGCACCCCAGGAACTTCTTTCATGTTTGTGTTGCTCCCCAATTCTTTTTACATTTGATTTTGATCAATAGGTAAAAAAGTTAGAATGATCCTACATGTGCCCAACACTGGTGTCCTTCTTTGAAATTCCATTGATTCTCCTTGGCTTCTGCAGAGCTGTTTACCCACCCAAGATTTAAAAATTGGAATTTCAGCTCCTACAATTACCAGGATTGTTTTTTTTTTTCGCCACCCCTGTGGGCTGCTGGGGGCAAGTTTCTCAACTCATGGTAGTCATCACCCATCATCATTACACCCATCATTATATTATTTTAAAGATGGCCCCCATCATTATTAGTGTACTAGCTAAGATGCACAGGGTTCACTGGGAACTCACCACCACATATCTCAGCTAGTACATTAATTATGATAGGTCTACCAAATGCCTACTAGATCAATCACCAGTCATCAAAGCTTCAGCAGCTGAACACATCAGAAAGGGCTCGGCCTCATGAGACTGAGCAATAGTTACACCGAATAAAGCCTGCGTTATTTCTGTTTATACTTTAAATGCAGCTCTGCAGGTTCCAATTACTGGGGAACTGTGATTATTTTTCAAGCCTGTTCAAATATGAATAGTGATAACAGTGGCGTAACTAGATATTACTGGGCCCCACAGCAAATTATTTTTCAGGCCCCCAAAATGTTTTGGGGTTGACTTGTTTCTCCAATATTTATTGAAACTTTATATGAATCAGGGCCCATGGGGCCCCTATACCTCCTGGGCCCCCCTGCAGCCGCAGGGTCTGCTTCCTCTATAGTTACGCCCCTGACTGATAATTAAATGGGAAATGGACGAAATGTATAATGGATGAGAAGAAAAAACTGTATTAATTATAAACTTTTGGGAATTATGCTGAAAAATTAATATTCAGCATTTGCAAATTGTCATTTTCTTGAGTGCTTCTTTTTACATTTTGTGGATAGGGTATTGCAGCCTGCAGTGAGTGAACCCAGTCAATGGACATGAAGGACATGTTTGGAATGAGTGGGGCAGCCTGCAGCCGTTGCCACCAGTAGAAGATTAAGATGCTTTGGCCAATGCATGGGTGCCACCCTATCATCTCATAGAACAATTACCCCTCTGGCAGACACAGATCAGATGTGAGGAGAGTCAATGATGAGCTGTTCAGTTCATTTGCTGATGTGCTGACCCCCTTTATCCAATCAAAACTTGGCTGAAGATGGTCAAAAATAATTATTAAAGGAGGCATATCCAGGAAAGTTCAAAAGCATGAGGTACAACAGGAGATTCTTTTCCAAGGCTATGTGTGTAGCAGTTTTATGAAGGTGTGTGCAACTGTCATTGATTTTTATTGGGTTTGGGGGAAAAAATGCACCCCACTATTTTACAAGGCAGGGGTTTCTGCTGTTCCCTTTTTCTGTCTTGAAGTAACAATGCCTGTGAGTGACCTAGGGACATGTCGGTAGAAGGACCATCTATTTGGGATGAGTAGGGCAGTCTTCAGTAAATGTCAATAACCTGTCTGTAAGTGACCCAGCCCATGATCATGGTAGGAAATGCCTGTAACGGAGGGCAGACTGTGGTGAGTGCCACTGACTGGTCTGGAAATGACCCAGGCTATTCTGAGGAGGTCCCCATTCCACCCTCTGTTGTTTGTCTGCTTTTTTCTTGAATCAAGTTCTGATTTTGCTGAGACATACCTTTTCCCTGGGCAGAGAGTAAAGTACACAGTCAAGTGCAGAGCAGTGTTTGTGTTTTGATCCAATCACCTTTATTTCAACCCTCTGATCTCTGCAGTTCTCAGGCAAAGTACTGGCTTTTCCAAGAACCACAAGTGTTTATTGCCTGACACTAACTGAGAATTATTTTCCTTTCTGTTAACATAACACAGCAAGGATTCTCTGTGGAGAAACACCAAAAGCAAGCTGAATTACTCACATTGTTATACATTGCTAGATAAAATGGATTGATCATCTCAAATATAATGATTTGCAGAGTGACCAAGTAACTTCTAATTGTTCCACTAGTCATAAGTCCTATATGGGTGAGGATTTGTTTAATTCAAAGTCCTATGTTACTTAATTAGCATGGCCTGTCATCCAGGGGGCTAAAAGACCAGTGCTAATTACTGGGGCACCATGAGTTTGAGGGTCATTCAAATTTAGTAGTATGAAGCCTGGATTAGACCATGGGGCATGTTTACTAACATTGGAGATAAATATCTGGAGAGATTTCTGGAGATGTTGCCCATAGCAACCAATCAGATCTTTGCTTTTGTTTTCTAACTTGGCTGTGGCTGTTTAAATCTAATTGCTGATTGGTTGCCATGGGCAACATCTCCAGAAATCTCTCCATATATTTATCTCCAATGTTAGTAAACTTGCCCCCATGTCCTGAAACTCACACATTCCCACAGTATCCACTATTTTGCTCAGGGACTGCCCTGGAAGATACATTTGAGCCTGGTACCACAGATAGCATTGACCTGTGGCAGGTGTGTTACCCCTGAGAATGCACAGAGGAATTATTTTTTTTCCCCAGAAGGCACTGCTGCACCCACCCCATCCCTGGGCTTTGACCAGATGGCAATGACAGGGAGAGATGGTGCCTATAGTAGCAGTGGCATAATGGTCTCTGGGAAGGGAGTGTGACTGTGGGGTAGCAGGTATAGTAGGGAGAGATGGTGCCTATAGTAACAGTGGGATAATAGTCTCTGGGAAGGGAGTGTGACTGTGGGATAGCAGCTATAGTAGGGAGAGATGGTGCCTATAGTAACAGTGGATAATAGTCTCTGGGAAGGAAATGTGACTGTGGGATAGCAGGTATAGTAGGGAGAGATGGTGCCTATAGTAACAGTGGGATAATAGTCTCTGGGTAGGGACTGTGGCTGTGAAATAGCAGGTATAGTAGGCAGAGATGGTGCCTATAGTAACAGTGGGATAATAGTCTCTGGGAAGGGAGTGTGACTGTGGGATAGCAGCTATTGTAGGGAGAGATGGAGCCTATAGTAACAGTGGGATAATAGTCTCTGGGAAGGGAGTGTGACTGTGGGATAGTAGGTATAGTAGGGAGAGATGGTGCCTATAGTAACAGTGGATAATAGTCTCTGGGAAGGGAGTGTGACTGTGGGATAGCAGGTAAAGTAGGGAGAGATGGTGCCTATAGTAACAGTGGGATAATAGTCTCTGGGAAGGGACTGAGGGTATGAAATAGCAGGTATAGTAGGCAGAGATGGTGCCTATACTATAGTAACAGTGGGATAATAGTCTCTGGGAAGGGAGTGTGACTGTGAAATAGCAGGTATAGTAGGCAGAGATGGTGCTATAGTAACAGTGGATAATAGTCTCTGGAAAGTGACTGTGACTGTGGGATAGCAGGTATAGTAGGGAGAGATGGTTCCTATAGTAACAGTGGATAATAGTCTCTGGGAAGGGAGTGTGACTGTGGGATAGCAGGTATAGTAGGGAGAGATGGTGTCTATAGTAACAGTGGGATAATAGTCTCTTGGAAGGGAGTGTGACTGTGGGATAGCAGGTATAGTAGGGAGAGATGGTGCCTATAGTAACAGTGGGATAATAGTCTCTGGAAAGTGACTGTGACTTTGGGATAGCAGGTATAGTAGGGAGAGATGGTTCCTATAGTAGCAGTGGGATAATAGTCTCTGGGAAGGGAGTGTGACTGTGGGATAGCAGGTATAGTAGGGAGAGATGGAGCCTATAGTAACAGTGGGATAATAGTCTCTGGGAAGGGAGTGTGACTGTGGGATAGCAGGTATAGTAGGGAGAGATGGTGCCTATAGTAACAGTGGATAATAGTCTCTGGGAAGGGAGTGTGACTGTGGGATAGCAGGTAAAGTAGGGAGAGATGGTGCCTATAGTAACAGTGGGATAATAGTCTCTGGGAAGGGACTGAGGGTATGAAATAGCAGGTATAGTAGGCAGAGATGGTGCCTATACTATAGTAACAGTGGGATAATAGTCTCTGGGAAGGGAGTGTGACTGTGGGATAGCAGGTATAGTAGGGAGAGATGGTGCCTATAGTAACAGTGGGATAATAGTCTCTGGGAAGGGACTGTGGCTGTGAAATAGCAGGTATAGTAGGCAGAGATGGTGCCTATAGTAACAGTGGATAATAGTCTCTGGAAAGTGACTGTGACTGTGGGATAGCAGGTATAGTAGGGAGAGATGGTTCCTATAGTAACAGTGGATAATAGTCTCTGGAAGGGAGTGTGACTGTGGGATAGCAGGTATAGTAGGGAGAGATGGTGTCTATAGTAACAGTGGGATAATAGTCTCTGGGAAGGGAGTGTGACTGTGGGATAGCAGGTATAGTAGGGAGAGATGTTGCCTATAGTAACAGTGGGATAATAGTCTCTGGAAAGTGACTGTGACTTTGGGATAGCAGGTATAGTAGGGAGAGATGGTTCCTATAGTAGCAGTGGGATAATAGTCTCTGGGAAGGAAGTGTGACTGTGAGATAGCAGGTATAGTAGGGAGAGATGGTGCCTATAGTAACAGTGGGATCATAGTCTCTGGGAAGGGAGTGTGACTGTGGGATAGCAGGTATAGTAGGGAGAGATGGAGCCTATAGTAACAGTGGGATAATAGTCTCTGGGAAGGGAGTGTGACTGTGGGATAGCAGGTATAGTAGGGAGAGATGGTGCCTATAGTAACAGAGGGATAATAGTCTCTGGGAAGGGAGTGTGACTGTGGGATAGCAGGTATAGTAGGGAGAGATGGTGCATATAGTGGCAGTAGAGATAATAGCCTCTGGCCACAGCGCAAGCAGAGTACTTATTTCTGTGCTTGACTGTCACCCTACATCAATCAATATAATATTGTCCTTGTCAACTCTGACTGTACCAGGCATAAAGTATAATGCTTGAAGTATGTGCTAATTAACATGCTAATCCATCTGCACCTAACTGGTGTGACAATCTCAGTATTTACATGGGAGATTATATAATTATAGCCGACTATAAATATTTATTTTGCTATAATTATTGAACAATGTGTACAGTTAATACTCCTGGCAGGAGATGAATTGACTACTCCTCAGGCTCCGATAATAGGTAAGATATTATTGGGGTTGTTCAACTTTGAGTTAACTTTTAGTATGATGTAAAGAGTGATGTTCTGAGACAATTTGCAATTGTTTTAAATTTTTTATTATTTGTGGTTTTGAGTCATTTAGCTTTTTATTCAGCATCTCTTGAGTTTGCAATTTTAGGAATCTGGTTGCTAGAGTCCACATCAGGGCCGCCATCAGGGGGTACTTCTGTACTGAACCTGGGCCTCAAGGGGGCCAGCTGTCCTGCAATTTTCAAAATACCCGGGCCCCCCTTGACAGCACCGAAGCCGTGCCTCCTCTTCCGAAGTCCATAACCACCAAAGTCCCGAAGCCGCGAAAAGACCCCAAACCACGAAAGGAGACGAAGTTGAAGCCCTGAAGCCACGAGTTCAGTTCTACTGAACACCAATATGTTTTTTTTTATTTTTTCAAACCCTTGGCAACCAATATAGGCCCCTGCCACCAATGTTTTTTTGTTTTTTTTAAAAAAATGTTCTCTGGGGTCCCAATTTTTTTTTAACTTGTAAGGAGGATCCTGGCACCAATGTTTTTTTTTTAAATATTCTCTGGGTCCCCAATGTTTTTTTAACTTGTAAGGAGGGTCCTGTCGCTAATGTTTTTTTTTTAAATATTCTCTGGGGTCCAAATGTTTTTTTTAACTTGTAAGGGGGCCCTGGCGCCAATGTTTTTTTTTAAATATTCTCTGGGTCCCCAATGTTTTTTTAACTTGTAAGGAGGGTCCGGTCGCTAATGTTTTTTTAAAAATATTCTCTGGGGTCCGAATGTTTTTTTTAACTTATAAGGAGGGCCCTGGAGCCAGTGTTTTTTTAATAAAACTTTTATGGGGGCCCTGAAGCCAATGGTTTTTTTTAACTGATAGAGGGGCCCTGGTCACCAATTATTTTTTGTAACTTGTAGGGGGGCCTTGACCACCAATTTAAAAAAAAAATTATGGGGGGCCCTGGCACAACAATTCTTTTTACTTATAGGGGTGCCCTGACCCTCAATGGCTTTTTATAACTTGTGTGGAGGGGATTTACCATTTTTAGTGCTGATGTCTGTGTGGTCTTTTAACTGTGGTGTGGGTGGGATCTGGGGTGGGGCTTGGAAGCTGGGATGGATGAAAATTTTGTTGTACGGGGCCCTATTATTTCTAATGGTGGCCCTGGTTCACATTACCCTAAAGACTGGAATAGGAAAGGGCCTGAATAGAAAAAATGAATAATAAAAAGTGGTAAACCATTTGTAGCCTTACAGAGCATTTGGTTTTTAGATGGGGTAAGTGACCCTCATTTGAAAGTTGAAAATAGTTAGAAGACAGCATATAATTAAAAAAACTATTAAAAAATGTAGACCAATTAAAAGGTTGCTTAGGATTGGCCATTCTATAACATACTAAAAGTTAACTTAAAGGTGAACCACCCCTCTAACTGATGTTGAATGTTCTGAGCTCTTGTCTTTAAAGGACAAACTTACCCTTTCTTCACAGGATCAAGCTGTAGCTTGAAAATACAGTCCTGAATGCACCCAGTATGTAATGAACTCTCAGTAACAGAAGTATAAGCAACCTGTCCTGTACTCCCCCTGCAAGTTACTCAGGCCCGAATTTGTGGCGAGGCCACATAGGCCCGGGCCTAGGGCGGCACATTTTTGGGGGCGGCATGCCGCCTAGCCGCCTGTGCTCCCCAGTGCTTCGGCGCTCGCGCGCTGTGGTAGTGCAGGCGGGCAGTAGGGCCACGCGGAGCTGAAGTTACTAGAGTCACTCATGGCTATTATTCCTGGAAGTCTGAGACAGACAAACCCTTCCTCCAGGCTAATTACTTGTAAGCAGATCTGTTTCTCTTAGATGGAAGGTTCCTTAAAGGCAAACTGTCACAGATTCATACATGTACCCAAACTGTAATGTTTGCCTAATGCATCTTTTTTTACAAATCGTTATTTGTTCATGTATATTTGGAGATAGAAATGGTTTATATGTGCGCTTTCTCAACCAAACATGTTTTTTACCATTACAAATACACCAATCATGCTGTGAGTCAGCGGAGCACATTGCTGACTCATGCTGGATAGCAAGGTAGATTTCTTACTATTTTTTTGCAGTAGTGATGGTTCCCCTTTTAAAGGAAGACTATACCCTGAAAATGAATCCTATTGTGAGAATTAAAATTCAATATAAGCTTCATCATACTGTAATAAGAAACTTTCTAAATACATTCAATTAAATATTCTGCATCGTTTCTGAAATAATCAAGTTTATCTTCACTATCCCTCTCTCAGCATCTGTTTCTCTTTATGCAGTAGTTGCGGGAGTTGGGTGTCAGATATTCATTGACAGTTAGATACAATTTATCTTATGGGGGGGGTTCCTTTCCTAGCAGACGCATTAGAGCTCACTACAAACACAATCTAACAAGATGACTGTCTTTTGCACAAATCCTGCATATAGAGAGACATGATGTCTGGTGATTTTAATAGAATGAGCTATAATACATCTTCTAGGCAAAAGGAGCCCCCCTATAAGATATATTGGATCTAACTGTCAATGAATATTTGACATCCAACTGCTGCATGAAGAGAGAATGAAGAGAAACAGATGCTGAGAGAGGGATAGTGAAGATAAACTTTTTTCAGAAATGGTACAGAATTTTTAATTGAAAGTTTCTTATTTCAGTATGATGAAGCTTATATTACATTTTCATTTTGTGATAGTTCCTCTTTAAGCAACAGATAGTTTACATCTTACTAAGTGGGATATTAATGGATCTTACTAAACTGGAATATATTTTTAAGTAAATATTGCCCTTTTACATCTCTTGTCTTGAACCACCATTTCGTGATGGTCTGTGTGCTGCCTCAGAGATCTCCTGACCAGAAATACTGCAGCGCTTACTGTAACAAGAAGAAGTGAGGAAGCAAAAGACAGAACTTCGTTCATTAATCGTTCAATTAATCATGTGACCTAACATATATGGTAGAGTGCTGCAGAGGGTTTGCGGGTCTCATCTAAATTTATTATCTTAGGATATATTGTCTTTATTTTACTCCTTTTAAAATTTTACAAAACCTTTTTCTGTCTCCACCAAATTCTGATGACGTCACTTCCGGTTCGCAGCAAATGCAATTCCTGTTTAATGGTGGTCGGCAGGTTGCGGATCGACATGGTAACCAATCCTTAGTGATACTGGGGAGCAGGGATTATCAATGGAAATTATTTGACCCACAATTCTGCATGATAAATACTTGTAAGATATAAACAGTAGTTATTATGGTGCCGTGTCTATAGAGGTGAGCACTAAGGTGGCACTTGCTATACACCTGCCCTGCTGGTAACTTGCTGCTTTTTTGGCGCAGGTTCCCCTATGAATAATGAAGCAGCCTGTCAGAGACGTCCATCACTGTTAAACAAAGGAGACGAAGCAGGGCCAGGATTCCAGAGACAGTTTGGCTCCTTGTTCGTATCCTGTCATGATGATGGGTACGGTATTTACATTGGGAACAAACTGGCATATGGCGTCGTTTTTAAAAAAGAAAGTTCTGTTCTAAAGGTTGAGCCTGGAACTCTGAGCCATAAACTACAGCATTATCATTACCCTCTGCAATGCCGGTGTAACTCTATGTCAAGGATTGGCATGTGGTGCTGGGGTTCTTATTATGGGTAAATCTCCTGTTAAAGAGCAGCAGACTATTTCCTTATTAGGGGAAGCTGATCCCCTGGCCCAACATAGAGTGCATATAAAGCCTGAGATTTCACACACTTTAATGAGGGATGCAGAGGTACAATTATAGGGGAAACAGACCCTGTGGCTGCAGGTGGCCCAACTTGTGTCCATTGTATACGAGTGAAACAGGTCTTCTTTAAGTTTGAAATGCCCTTAAGAGATTTTGCTGAGGGGCCCAGTTGGGTGTGGATATGGTGGGGGTTCAAGGAGTGAGTCAACAAAGAGACTCTGAATTAGTAGAAGACTTGGAGGTACTGAGGGCTCATTGGGGGTTACTGAACAGTACTAAATATGGCTTCCCAAAGACAAAAGGAGTCATTTACAGTCATCATTAAAGGTACTTGCAGGAACATTTGCCCCTTTCACACTGAACACTGAACACCAACAGGACAGAAAATCGTCACCAATTCACATAGAATCACAGCATTGTGTTAATTTTGAATCATGGGCAAAAAAAGGCTCCATTGTGGGCAAAACAAGGTGATTGCACTTGAAATTGAAAGGTGTCTCGGCTACTAATCTTATTCTGCCCATTCCTAATGAGAAACACTACATTTAAGGGCTGGGCCATGGTCTGCCTCCTTCTTTGCCCATCAGAATACATAGTAATTACCCCACTCCCCAAGTTCAGCAGGTACCTTCTTGGACTCTATTGCTGTTTAATGGCTGCAATGTTTATTTATTTTAGGATGCTGAGTCGAAGGAGAATATTATGGCCCAGTGGCAGAAGTGAGCAAATGATATATACAAGGAGTAGAGTGTATATATAGCTAGTATATTCCCAGTGGAGGAGGGAGCAATGGGAAAGCATTGTTGAGAATGTTGAGTATCTAAGAATCAATAGATCTTGCAGGTATCTTAGACGTAACTGATAGAGCAGTGATCCCCAACCAGTAGCTTGTGAGCAACATGTTGCTCTCCAACCCCTTGGATGTTGCCTCCAGTGGCCTCAAAGCAGGTGCTTATTTTCGAATTTCTTGGAGGCAAGTTTCGGTTGCATAAAAACCAGGTGTACTGCCAAACAGAGCCTCAATGTAGGTTGACAATCCACATAGGAGCTACCAAATGTCCTATCACAGCACTTATTTGGCACCCCAAGAACATTTTCCATGCTCCCCAACTCATTTGTCTTCTGAATGTTGCTCACAGGTTCAAAAGGTTGGGGATCCCTGTGATAGAGGTTAACCAGGTTGATAGTTTCAATGGTGGATTGGTTCCCTTGAAACTAATGGGCTTGCTATGCATTTATGGCATATGGCATATGGCAACAAAAGGAATAAAGTGGCAAGGAAAGTGAAAGAGGAGAACTGAAAAGGTGGGTTAATGCTGGATTAAGAATGGTGGAAAGAAGATGCAGACGTGTGGGTAGAACTGTGTCAATAGGAGGATGAAGGAAGATACTGCTTTGACACAAGAAATAAGGAATCAATAGTACATTCTGGGTATGTTGGAACAAATTATATGTCTGTGTTATGAGAGGGGAGTTTTTATGTAAAGCTTCAGTATCAGATGCAAGGACTGATAGAGGACAAATAGTGGTCAGGAATCTATTACTGAGTTTTTTTTTGTGGGATGAGTAAACCAGGAGTAGAAGAAAAGAGTTCACTGAATACAGATATTTGACACCTTTTAGACCTTTGGGATCCAGGGCACCTAAAAGGTCTAAAGGTCTCAAATATCTGCAGTCATTGTTGTCCGATACCTGAGAGCCCTGCATCTAAAAGGCCTAGAAGTTCTCAGGTATCTCATATTGCACATTTATCGTTAGTCATAATGACTGCTCCTAATTGTATTTGTGTTGAGTAAAGAGATTACAACCTGAAATTTAGAAGCAGTTATTAAATTGGCCACAATCTCAAGGAATGGACCCCAAGCCTTCCTTCATCATGATCTGCTGAGCCACCCCATCTGCTCTGTCTGTACAGGAAAGCTTTTCTCCATATGACAAGGTCTTGGTGATGTTGTGGGGTAGAACTTTCCTTGCTCCCAATGGGTTAACCCTCTTCCTTTTCCATTCCCTTCTTCTTCATTCCTTTTATGTGCCTGAGCCACAGAGCTTGGAGAAGGACACATAAAGGTTGTCAGGAGACGATGGCACTGATAAGAAGAACCTATGCCGTCCGCTTGAAGACAGAAACAATTCACACTTTATGTCTCGCCAGGAAAATTCCACCATTCAAGGGCAAGGAGATATTATGTTTTGCCTTTTGTCCAGTGTGCCAAAAGGTTAAAAGATGGCTCCTGTGGAAAGGGGCCACATGTTTGAGGCCAGGACAGCTGCTAATAAACTCATGGGACTGGAATTAGAATATGATCTTAAAGATCAAAACTGCAGCACGAGCTGTTTAAACCATTGTATGTGATTAACAGAATCCATTCATGAGCCAAGAACAACATTCCTAATGATACACTCTCGGAACAAGAGAGAGAGGGCTTTGGGATGTAAATAGGTATAGGAATCCAGCTAAATGCATGTCCATCAGCTTTGCCCATGGAGCAAGGGGATTCCTGGAAGTTTGCAGGAGATAATGTAAGGAAATCTAATATCCTGGGAGGATTACCCATAAAGCACATGATGCACGTGGATAAAGGGCCGCAAGCTTAGCAATGCTTCCTAATTTATCTGCTGCCTCCCTGTAGGAACGTGACCACAATGGGATGAAACATGGACACTGGGAATGGCTCACATGAGCACAACTTCTGTGTGTCTTAGGGATTAGGGCCCACTTGGATATTTCCTGGTACCCCAGTGGACCAGTCCAGCTGCTGCCCCATATACACAGTATATCACGGGATGGTTCCCTCCAATTCAGGACAAGGGATACATAAAATGTGTAATTTTAGATTTGGCCAAATACTACCTAAGACTAAATCTAAGAACAAAATGTCTTGCCTTCAGCTGCATCTGGAAATGTTTGGATTCAGTTTGCTGAGGATTCCACTAAATTAAAGCTTCTGAGATTTCTGAATCGTATGGAAGATTTGATACATGGCCATAGGGATATTCTCTGTATATTCTCTGTATAGTCACTCAACTGAGTTGATGATGGTGGGTGGGGGGGGCAGCAAAGCAGGGACCTGTAATAGAGTAGCATAGACTTTCGACGAAAGTGACTCCATAATGGTATTGGAAATCTCCATAACTGTATGCTGCATTTATTGGTGCTTATTTGCTGGGAGCTACAGTGCAGTGATCAGTTGCAGCCAATCAGATCTCAGTTGCCAGAAGGGGGGACCTGGGGAAAAAACACCTTAGACCCCCCAGCATCAGCCACAACCTCCCTCCAGCCCCTCCATACGTACATTTTTTTCTGCTTGACTGGGGGCCAAGACAGAGGTTGGGGGGCAGCGTCAATATCGGGTCTGGTCCAGGCCGACCCTGAAAATCCTGAAATTTTTTTTTGTATCTGACTTTTTGTGCACCCTGGCATGTGTTCTGCTATACTGAGTGTGCACTACTTTATTATATATATATATATATATATAATGCTGTGTTACAAATAAAAACACTTTAATTCACCTTTACTAGAGTGTGCTGATCCCTGCATCGATTTTATATATATATATATATATATATATATATATATATATATATATATATATATACTCACACCTCTTAGACCATATGACATGCAGTTTGTCGTCAGCTTTCCCTGCAGCTTAGATATATGAAAACTGACATTAGATAGAAAGTCATTGCCTCTGGCTCTATAACTGGGAAATGAAGAACTCCCCAATGTTTTACAGATTAGATTCTTGGTGTCTGCAGAGGGAGGAGGGTGGGAAGGGGAGACACGGGGATTCACTTAAAGCCGCAGGCAAGCAAACTCAAGACCGGCCTGTGCTAGAAATGTAACTTCAACTGTGCCATATAATATAGTAAGTGTGTTATTGTTCATTCTCTTAATGTCTGTATCATCATTTCTATAGAAATATCACCATCTAGTGGGCACTACGGATAGTAATACCTAATGCCAACTCAGTTCTGGTTTTATTCTGGACAAAAGAAACACAGATTAATTTGCTTCAGTCCCTGGAACGTTTATAATGTGACTCCTGGCCTGGATCACATAAACAGTGATAATAATTTCATCCCTAGCCAATACAGGAAAACCAGACAACCCCCCCCCCCATGTGCCCCTGGGATCAATAAGACCAAGCGCAAAGTTTTGCTGACGGTCCCTTATAAACTAACTGGAGCTTCTCTGTACCCTCTGCACATAAAAGAGTGCTCCTTTATTATATAAGCCATGGCAGAAATGCCCACAAGCTGCTATTCTCACTGGGCAAAATAAAGGTGCACTTGTGTTTTTTTTCATTATTACTATTAAAGGAAAAGTAGCAGCAAAAAATTAAAGTATTTTAAAGTAATGAAAATATAATGTAACTGGTGTGTTTGCTTCAGAAACTCTACTATAGTTTATATAAAGAAGCTGCTGTGTGTAGCCATGGGGGCAGCTTTTCAAGTAGGGAAGAGGGAGAAAAGGCACAGGATACTCAGCAGATAACAGATAAACTCTGTAGTATACAATGGGATTCTACAGAGCTTATCTGTTATCTACTGTGTATCCTGTGCTTGAATGTCTGCCCCCATGGCTACACAGCAGTTTGTCTATATAAACTATAGTAGTACTTATCTGTTATCTACTGTGTATCCTGTGCTTGAATGTCTGCCCCCATGGCTCCACAGCAGTTTGTCTATAGTTGTGTTTTTGAAGCCAACACACCAGTTGTGCCAGTGTAGGAAAACAACATATTATATTGTTGGTCTAAAAGTGACCAGCAGGTGGCGCTGCTGGGACAAAATTAATTTATATTAACAGTACATGTATTCTTTAATATATTGGAATTAAAAAAAAGAATGTACATTGCAAAAGTTCTTAGAATAGCACTCTCATCAATTTTACATTCACTTATTTTTAAGGCTTATCCTTTAAGGGGGTTGTTCCCCTTCCAAACATTTTTTTCAGTTGTTTTCAGATTGTTCCCCATAAATAAAGACTTTTTTCAATTACTTTCCATTATTTATTTTTTTACTGTTTTTCCAAAATCTAAGTTTAAATTTGAATTTCCTTATCTCTGTTTTTTCATTCTGGCAGCTCAGTAATTCAGGGGCAGACTGTGCCCCTGAACTACTACAATTTTGCAACACTTAAGGTGGACATAGACGCACAGATAATATCGTACAAAACAAACTTTCGTACAATATTCGGTACGTGTATGGTGGGAAACACGCCGACCAATATCGGCAGAAGACTTGGATTTCACTCGGCTCGTCAATCGGGCTGGACAGAAGAGAAACCCAAACATTGACCATTGTTAGTGCTGAATCTTCAGATACAGGTAGAATTCTATTGTTTCTATATATATATCTGACGATTCAGCTCAACACGTGTGTATTGAAATGAACAATCTTTCTTGGGAAGATCTTTTCCAAGAAAGATTGTAATTGTTATGTCTATGGCCACCTTTATTTGATAAAATTCTCAGCAGCATCTCTGGAGTATTAGCAACTATTGTATCAATTCTAACAGCTGCACCAGGGATTCTGCTCATCAGGGACAAAGATAAGAAATGTATCAACTAAATGTATCAATTTAGTACAGTTTACAGGGTCGGCGACCCCCCTCCCAGAGCTGCTTTAGTAGGTAAAAAATAACACTTTACACTTCAATGTTAGAAAAACTGTGACACATAGAAAATAGAAACTTATTGGAAAAAGTTGTTATTTCTGGTCATCTATCTGAAACCAACTAGTTGTTTGAAGGTGAACAACCCCTTTAAAAACACTTACATTTTTTGGTTGTTATGGTC
The DNA here is from genome assembly GCA_038501925.1 of Xenopus petersii. NCBI lineage: Eukaryota > Metazoa > Chordata > Amphibia > Anura > Pipidae > Xenopus > Xenopus petersii. The sequence goes on along the minus strand of CM076679.1, from coordinate 120,500,979 downwards.
AGGGCACACAGGCAGATTTCGGGGAGACTAGTTGCCCGGCTACAAATCTCCTCTTCTAATTAATCCACCCGAACTGCCTCCCCTGCCTTCCCGCCAGCTAAAATGTAAATCTCCGGTGGGATGGCACTTAGAGCAGTTTGTTTTCTGAAGTTGCCAGGACTTCGGAAAATGAATCGATTCGAACAACATCCCGCCCCCAAGAAGAGGGATTTGTTGCCAGGCGCCTAATCTCCCCGAATCTGCCTGTGTGCCCTGACCCTTAATTTTCCTATAAGCACAGGGCAGAAGGTGGAATGTGCCCATGCTGGTGACTGCACTATTTTACATGCATTCCTTCAATTCAAGGGGATATATATTTCATTTTAAGAAATCGAATCTGCATTTGCATGTTTTTTCTGTGTTTGGGCAGTTGGTATATGGGCACTAGTTATTTTGCCCTCTCTTTGTAAGTAGCAATGTGATCTGCTCTGACGGGGGTGGATTAGGCTAAGCACCCAATCTACCATTGCATTGACCATTTTACTTCACTGTTTGGCCTCCAGGAGGCGCTGCTTCATTACATGGAACCCTAATCCACCCCCGTCAGAGCAGATCACATTGCTACTTACAAATAGTGGGCAAAAGAACTAGGCTCATATGCCGAGCGCCCAAACACAGAAAAATCATGGGAATGCAGAACCCAATTCTCAAAATGGAACATACCTCCCAACTGTACCGTTTTCAGAGGGACAGTCCCTTTTTTGACATCTCAGCCCGCAGTCCCTCATTTGTACTGGAAAATCCCATTTTTCTCTGCACTGAACAGCCAGAAAAAGAGACAAAGTTTCTAACTTATTTGGCTTTTGGCAGAGAGCCCAGAACAGCCACAGCTGCAGATAAGATACCTTTGTTACAATTTTGAGATAAGCAAATAAGTAATTGTAACAATATACGATAACAGGTCCCTTGGAAAAAGTTAGACGCACCGCTTAAAGGGCAAGTCACCTTCATTAGCAAAACTGTAATAACTGAAAAAAAACACAGAAATATGTTCAAACTTTTATAACCTGACACATTTTGTAAAATAAGCATGGTAATTAGGGGGTGTGGCCACAAAAATGGGCGTGGTCAATACAATTTAAAGCAACAGCAACTTTTTTGTCCTTCTCTTTATTTCCAAAATGTTGGGAGGTATGGAACATATATAGGGTTGCCACCTTCTCAGAAAAAAAAATCCGGCCTTCCTATATTTTTAATGGATTTTCCCTATAAATAACATTGGCATCAAACATATATCCCCTTGAATTAAAGGAATGCATGTAAAATTGTGCAATCACCAGCGTGGGTAGGTTCCACCTTGTGCCCTGTGCTAATACCAACCTTAGAAACAATGAAATTATAATTTAAAAAAAAAAAAAAAAAAAAAATGAAACCTTCCCTTTGCCGAAACCCGGGATCGAACCAGGGACCTTTAGATCTTCAGTCTAACGCTCTCCCAACTGAGCTATTTCGGCAACTGAGTATTGTGGGCGACAATACATTCTGACGAAACCGATAGTGACAGGGTGAGCCAGAGTCATGTGATTATCACCAAGTAGGAAGTCTGGCAGGGAGACAATACTTGTGAGTGCAGCAGCCGAGCGGAGTGATACGGCCTCTGGAGAAACCGATAACCTGATATTCAATTCGTAAATGATACTTGAATCAACACGGAAACCAAGAATATGTGACACCGTCTCTGTGGCGCAATCGGTTAGCGCGTTCGGCTGTTAACCGAAAGGTTGGTGGTTCAAGCCCACCCAGGGACGCGGTGATTTTTCCCACACGACAGAAGGGGGTAGGTATGCTTTATCCAGCCTGTATAGTATTTCCTCATTTTTTGGGGGGGGATCTATTAAATGTTGTACTTGTAATCCCAAACCTGCGTCTCCTCAGATAAGTGGAATTGCTATAATAAGGTATTGGAATGGGCACTGGGTGGCGCTGCCTGTTTGCACCACTCGTCGTCCCGCTCCCCTCAAACAATATTGAGCATTTAACACTGTCCCGCGAACAATAAAGTTCGTTGAAAAAAAAGGGGCTCCTGGTCGCGCTTGTAGTTCACGTGACCGCAGCAGGAGGGGGCGGGTTCTGTTTTCTCCCGCAGAGTGCGAGTGCGTGCCTGGAGTTCGCGTGACCGGCCTTCCAATGAGCACGCGCTTTAGTTGAGGTTGGTCCGCTCCCGTGAAGCAGTTGCGTTGTCGTGACTTGGAAGGAACCAGCCGGCGTCATGTACCGAGCCTTATACGCTTTCCGCTCCCCAGAGGCCAATTCGTTGCTGTTCGGAGCCGGCGAGAGTTTCCTGATCCTGGAGAAGTCCAACCAACACTGGTGGCTGGCGAGTCGCTGCAGCAGCGGAGAGACGGGATACGTGCCGGCCTCTTACTTAGAGCGCATCCAGGTGAGACACAACTACATCTCCCAATAGCCTTAGCGGCGGCCTCCTTCTGCCGCTACAACTTGTATCCCAGAGCCCCTCGTGTCCTGCCCACTGTGTCTGCACCTCATTGGTTAACTGCTGCAGAACATCTTGCCCATCAAATCTGTCACCCTCACTCTCTACCAGTGCTCGATGTCAGCTCCCAGCTGCTGCAGAACATCTTGCCCATCAAATCTGTCACCCTCACTCTCTACCAGTGCTCTATGTCAGCTCCCAGCTGCTGCAGAACATCTTGCCCATCAAATCTGTCACTCTCACTCTGTACCAGTGCTCTATGTCAGCTCCCAGCTGCTGCAGAACATCTTGCCCATCAAATCTGTCACCCTCACTCTCTACCAGTGCTCTATGTCACTCCCAGCTGCTGCAGAACATCTTGCCCATCAGATCTGTCAAATACTACTTCTGAAACATAGTCCAGTGTAAATTCCCTATTCCATTACCAGAGTCATTCACCGTAGTCTAATCTCAAGCAGACCCCCCAGTCCTAGGGTCATGTAAGTAAATGTAATCAAGAAAAAAAAAAACAAAAGCGGTATAGACTTGCTGTTAGTTGAAAAAGGAGCCCAGATGATATAAAAAGTAGAAAATCTGTATTAGGACATATTCAAACCTGACGCAAGTAAGTGCCCACACTTTGCACGAAACGCGTCAGGTTTGAATATGTCCTAATACAGATTTTCTACTTTTTATATCATCTGGGCTCCTTTTTCAACTAACAGTAAACCTTGATGTACACAAAGAGGTCCATTCGTCTATGCTTATACACTGTTACACACAATAGCTGAAAGATTAAACAGCGATGTGAGCTCTGTCCCATTATTCTCCCTCTCCCCAACTGTCAGTTGGGCCCTTAAATAATGTACTAAGTGCTCCAAGGATATATGTCTGTGCCACAGGGGCTGTTGTGTGGGGCACTGGGATGAGAGGAGGATGAAGGACCGGGCTCAGGGCAGTGCTGTTAAAGGGATGCTGTCATGGGAAAACATGTTTTTTTTTTCAAAACGTATCAGTTAATAGTGCTGCTCCAGCAGAATTCTGCACTGAAATCCATTTCTCAAAAGATCAAACAGATTTTTTTATATTTAACTTTGAAATCTGACATGGGGCTAGGCATTTTGTCAGTTTCCCAGCTGCCCCCAGTCATGTGACTTGTGCTCTGATAAACTTCAGTCACTCTTTACTGCTGTACTGCAAGTTGGAGTGATATCACCCTCTCCCTTTCCCCCCCTGCTGCCCATCAGCAGAACAATGGGAAGGTAACCAGATAGCAGCTCCCTAACACAAGATAACAGCTCCCTGGTAGATCTATGAACAGCACTCAAGTGCCGAGAGACTGGCGAATTGCGAATGTGGTGCCTCTATTCAAAAAAGGATCTCGTTCTCAGCCTCAAAACTATAGGCCAGTTAGTCTGACGTCAGTGGTCGGAAAGCTTTTAAAGGGTTAATAAAGGATAAGATACTGGACTTCATAGCAAATCATAATAGAAAAAAAAGAAGTGAGGAAGCAAAAGGCAGAACTCTGTCTGTTAATTGGCTCATGTGACCTTACATGTGGTTTGTATGTGTACACAGTGAATCTTACGATCTCAGGGGGTGGCCCTTATTTTTTAAAATGTCAATTTTCTATTTATGATTACCCAATGGCACATACTACTAAAAAAGTATATTATTATGATAATGGTTCATTTACATGAAGCAGGGTTTTACACATGAGCTGTTTTACTCAGTATCTTTTAATAGAGACCTACATTGTTTGGGGGTATAGTTTTCCTTTAAGGGACATTATTAGCACAATGGAATCTTTAATGAAAGTAGAGGATGTGGAAAGATCATTGAAACCCATTCCCTGTTCCCATGCAGCAGTATTTCCTTCCTTCCTCTCCCACAAAGTAGTAGTGTTGTCATGTTCCGTGACCGACAAGTCAGCCTCTATCACATGATCATGAATTCTATTGCTCATCTATTACTATAGCTTTAAATCCTATTGCCAGACCGTTCCAGCACAACTATTATCACATCTGTCCAGGTCTGCTGCTGCGGAACCAGTTAGAATTGCATAGCTTAAAAGGGTTGTTCACTATTTTTCAGTTGTTCTCACATAGTTCATTAGAAATAGACTTTTTCAATTACTTTCTTTTTGTTAGAATTGATACATTTAGTTGGTCCATTTGGTATCTTTGTCCCTGCTGATTAGAATCGCTGAGTAAAATCATTATGGCAGCTGTTAGAATTGATACAATAGTTGCTAATATTCCACAGATGCTGCTGAGAAATGTATCAACTAATTGTATCAACTAAATGTAGCAAACTGTTCAGTTCAGAATCTGCATCTGGACAGACACAGACAATTTTGGGGATAAAAGGTATAAAAATAAAACCTCAAAAAAAAAGTCTTAATTTAAAAATCTGAAAGCAACTGAACTGAAATTTTTTTTTTGGAAGATTAAAGACAGAGCGGTTTTTGTATTGAGCTGTGTTTTAGGCCAAGCGTTTATTTTAGGGTACCCCCTTAGCATGGATATATTTATACATGGTAATGGACCCCTTATTGTTAAATATATAGTGAATAAAGTACCCCCAATTGTAAAATATAAGGAGTTTCGATGACCATATAAAGCACCAGGCTGAAGGTCATGGAACTCCGAGGTTACTTATAATATCCTCATATTTTCCAAGAAGGGATACTTTATTTATTATAATGCACACGTTTTAGAGAGTCATGTGACAACAATGACATCACTAAGCTGTGTTTATAACTGATGACATCACTAAGAGGCATTTATTAGGATACAATTTACAAATATTTGTAGCCTTTATGTATTATAAAAATATATAAATATTCATTCACATGCATTGGTTCGAGCCCCCTGCACATTGGGGTCTTACCCCTGTCTTTGCTGCAGTTCTACTCACACTCACAGTGTGCTGTCTGCATTTGTTATTAGGAAGTTGCATGTAACACCTGTTTCCTACAGGGAATGACATTCGTAACAACAGGAAACATCTCATCATCATTTTTAGAAGAATTTAAGTTCTATGTCAGGAATGTAAAAGTATCAGCTCACCCAGTTTTGTGCCATAGACTACTGCATGCTCAGCTGTGGGACTAGTGCTTTAAGGTGCTGTGAAGCTTCACAAAGGCCACCTGGTATCTGCTTATTTAATGGGGCGGTTCACCTTTTAATTAACTTACTACATCTGAGTACTAAAAAGTAGCAAAAACAACACATTTGTAGCCTTACAGAACATTTATTTTTAAGATGGGGTCAGTGACCCCAACATATCAATACATAGCAAAATAAAACCCCCTATTGATACCCAATATGGATAGGTACACCTAAGTATGTGGCGTATAGGGGCCCCAGAACGTAGACACCGCATACGAGTTATCGGTTCTGTAATTCCAGATACTGCAAAATCAGCACATTTACAGCATTTTTCAAGGGACAAAAGTACAAAAATGTATGTTCACCCCAGAAAACCATATATTTTTGGAAAGAACACATTCTGATAAATCTAAAACGGGTATGCATGTCTTTCTACTCCAAAGTACCAAGCCGCAAAACTTTCCTAAATTTGGCAATTTTTATGACATTTCCGAAAATCACCTCAATACTCCAACTCTGAAGCATCGTATTTCCTACATATCAATACATAACAAGAAAAAACACCCAAAATGGGTAAATATATATTTGTACTCAAAACTACCAAGTTGCAATTCTTTCCTAAAATTAGCAGTTTTTATAAAAATGTGTTACATTTTTGAAAAATCACCTCAATACTCCAACTCTGAAGCATCGTATTTCCTACATATCAATACATAGCAAGATAAAACCATTTATAAAAATGTTACATTTTTGAAAAATGTCCAGATAAAAACCGCTAAACAGGAAAGCACGGGGTCCGCTGAACAGTTTGATACCCAATATGCATAGGTACACCTAAGTAGGTGGAATATAGGGGCCCCAGAATGAACACACCCCATACGCGTTATCAGTTCTGTAATTCCAGATACTGCAAAATCAGCACATTTACAGCATTTTTCGAGGGGCAAAAGTACAAAAATGTATGTTCACTCCAGAAAACCATATATTTTTGTACACATTCTGACGAATCCAAAATAGGTAATTATGTCTTTGTACTCCAAGCTATCAAACTGCAAAGCTAAGCTAAAGGCAGAGGTTTTTATGACATTTCTGAAAATCGCCTAAAAATATTGCAATTGGCTTCATTTATCTCACCCATTTTTTTCTATACAATTGTAAAACACCAAGGGTCAATTGTAAATATTGACACCAAGGGTCTACTGAACAGTTTGATGCCCAATATGCATAGATATACCAAAGAAGCTGGCATATGCGAACCCCAAATAAAAATAGTGCATATGAATTTTCTCGGCTGCCGATTTGCCATTTGTGAACATAGACCCAGACTGCTTATTATATGCCACAAGACCCTCCTAACAGCACAATGACCCCCCAAAAACATATATTTTTGGAAAGTACACATTCTAACAAATCCAAAATCAGTAATTATGTCTTTCTACTTCAAACTACCATACTGCAAAGCTACGCTAAAGGCAGCGTTTTTAGGACATTTTTGAAAATGGTCTAAAAACATTGCAATTGGCCGCATTTATCTCACCCAATTTCTTACATACAATTTTAAAACTCCCTAAATATTGACACCAAGGGTCTGCTAAACAGTTTGATGCCCAATATGCATAGTTATACCAAAGCAACTGGCATGTGCGGACCCCAAAAAAAATTAGTGCATTTGAAATTTTGGGGTTGACTTGCCCTTTAAATAAGGTTCTTGTGGGAGGATGACAGCTTAAAGTACAACTAAAGATACATAAAGGATTAATGTATAGATGATGTATCTTGTGAATAGGGCCTATTGTACAAGCCTAGAGCTGTGGCAGGTTTATTAAGGTTCAAATGGTAAATTTGAATGGGGAATTTTTTTGTGTCAAAACTCACAAATTCGAATTTAAAAGCACCAACTCGAATGTAAATTAGAATGTGAGATTTATCACACCTCAAGCATGGAAACCGTTCTAATTAGAATATTCGCCACCTAAAACCTGCCAAATTCATTTACAAGTCAATGGCAGAGGTCTGTTGAACCATATGAATATATTGATTGCCTTCCTGACATTCGGAGCCGAAACCAGGGAGCCTAGCACTTGCTCTCGATTTGGGAGTGCCGATCGTCACACACGTGCATTTTCACTTACTATTCAATGAGCAACACGGCGCGTCAGGCAGGCTTAAAAATGTTATCAGCTAACGGACAAACCATCCAAAATATTTTTACCTAGAAATCCGCTGGGATAGACCTGCTAAAAAAAGCAAATAGTAACAATGTGTTCTGCGTGCCGTACGTCTGTGCCATTTAGTTTCATCAGCACATCTCAGATGTTCAGCGTAACGCAACAAAAAGTAATTACCGACTTTATAAGCCACAGATTAGATATAAATTAACTGCATTTCTACATTTATATCCAATATAAAGCCCCATTGTACTCTGGGTTAGCAAGTGCCCACTAAATTATTCCAAGCAATGCACAAGAGCAACATTACAGCAACAGCAGAACAATCGTCCCTTTGTGAAACAATGATTCCATGTAATAGTTTTTATTTCACTTTATATATAAATACATGCATGTTCAGATACTTTTAAATACTTGATTTTGTCAAATTAGTAAAATGTGTGCAATCTGATTTGTTTCACGAGCATCACGCTGCTGTACCAGTTGCTTGTGCAAGTGCTTTCATATGTTCACTCATAGCCATTGCTTGTACTGACATTGGCCAAAGAGATGTGTGTGTATGTATGTATATGTATATTTATGTATATGTATGTATATATATATATATATATATATATATACATACATATATATATATATATATATATATATATATATATATATATATATATGTGTGTGTGTGTAGAAAAGGGATGGTGCCTAGTATGCATGAGTAGGTAGGCCGCCATGCGCATCAGCTTGGTGCAAAACACAGAGAATATTTGAACTGCCTTCCCCAAGAGGAGCATTCTCTGGAGAGATGTGTATCCGCATAAACAAACAGAGCAGGGTATTATCCAGGGGCGTAACTACAGAGGAAGCAGACCCTGTATTTCCAGGGGGCCCCCTATGAGGCCCTAAATAATGAGTATTTTAAATATACACTGGTAATACAGGCAGGGCCGCCATCAAGGGGGGGAAAGGGGGTACAGGTGTCCCGGGCCTGGCAGTGCTGCACTTTCGAAAGAGCCGGCCCCCCCCCTTCACAGCAACGTAGCCGTGTGGCCATTTCCGAAGTCACTATGTCACAATCAGCCGAAATGCGGAAGTGCCGAAAAGAAAAAGACCAGAATAACCGAAAATAGCCGAAGCCGAGCGCCCGAAGTCACGAAAACAGCCAAAATTGAAGTCCTGAAGCGGTGAAAAGACCCAAAGTCACGAAAGGAGGCAAAGTTAAAGTCCTGAAGCCATGAGTTCAATTCTACACCACACCATTTTGTGTTTTTTTTTTTATTAAAAAAAATGTAATCCGCTGGCCACCAATGTATTATTTTAATACTCTAAAGGCCCCTGCCACCAATGTATTTTTTCAAAAATATTCTTTGGTGCCCCATTTTTTTTAACTTGTAAGGGGGCCCTGGTGCCAATGTTTTTTTTTTTTTTTTTTTTTTTTTTTTTAACTTATAGGGGAGCCCGGTCACCAATTATATTTTTTTAACTTGTAGGGAGCCCTCACCACCAATTTTTCAAAAAACATATGGGGGGCCCTGGCACCACAGTTATAAGGGGGCCCTGACCATCAATAGCTTTTTATAACTTGTGTGGGGGGGGTTACCTTTTTTAGCGCTGATGTCTGTGTGGTCTTTTAACTGTTGTGTGGAGTGGGCGGGATCTGGGGTGGGCGGGGCCTGGTGGACGGGCACAGGGCCCCTAAATTATTTTGTTTTACGGCGCCCTGTGATTTCTAATGGAGGCCCTGAATACAGGTATAGGATCCGTTATCCAGAAAGGCCATCTCCCATGGACTCCATTTTATCCAAATTGTCCAGATTTATAAAAATGATTTTCTTTTTCTCTGTAATAATAAAACAGTAGCTTGTACTTGATCCAAACTAAGATATAATTAATCCTTATTGCAGGCAAAACCAGCCTATTGGGTTTATTTTATGTTTACATGCTTTTCTAGTAGACTTAGAGTAAACTATACACCCCTGAACAATGTAGGTTTCTATAAAAAGATATTGCATAGCTTCATATGTAAAACCCTGCTTCATGTAAATAAACCATTTTCATAACAATATACTTTTAATTAGTATGTGGTATTGGGTAATCATAAATAGAAAATTGCCATTTTAAAAAATAAGGGCCGCCCTCTGAGATGGTAGGATTCACTGTGTACATAAACAAACCATACATGTTAGGATACATGAGCCAATTAACAGACAGGTGTGTCTTTTGCTTCCACACTTCTTCCTGTTACAGTTAGTGTTGTAGTATTTCTGGTCAGGTGATCTCTGAGGCAGCACAGAGAGTATCATAAAATGGGGGCTCAAGGCAAGAGATGTAAAAGGGCAATATTTACTTAAATATATATTCCAGTTTGCTAAGATTCTTTAAAATGCCACTTAATTTGATATAAACTATCTTAAGTGTTCATTTTGGGGTTATAGTTTTCCTTTAAGGTATGAAGATCCGTTTCCGGAATACCCCAGGTCCTGAATATTCTGGATAACAGGTCCAATACATACACAGGGCAACCTCTAGTTATGTTGAGGACCCTAAAATTAATTTGCTCTGGGGCCCAGTAACCTCTAGTTAGTCCACTTGTATTATCATATCTCTCTTCCCTTCTAGTCACCTCTTTACCCCCTTTATGCAAAGCCAAGCTCCCTTACACACAGGCTGCTTATTCGCCGCCATAATAAGGTCATGGTTTTAGTGTATGAGGGCAATTTAGAAAACTCAGAAGCATATCTGCATTATTTGGTATTTGCATCTCTCTCTTATTTTCCATAGCAGTGTTGCATGCAGAATTGTAAAAAATGTTTGTATTTAATATATTTGAGGCCGGCTCCTCTCTGAATAGGGTATGGAATATGTATTCTCATGAGGCCGCTTTAGCCTGCAGATCTGTTCCTCTCCGAACCGGAATATTTGTGCCTCATTTGTTTGCTGGAATGTTATCAGGCTTTCAGTATGCTGACTGTTGTTATGGGATACTCTATAATAATTAAATGTGTATCTATCTCCGTGCTGCACTCATTGCTCTACTCTCTCCAACCAGAAAAGTTGCTGCCATCACACGTTCCGTCAGTGGTCTGGTCTGTCAGTAGCCTTAACGGGGTTGTTCACTTTTATATTAACTTTTAGTATGATGTACAGAGTGATATTCTGACAATTTGCATTTGGTTTTCATCAATCTGGTTGCTAGGGTTGACATTACCCTAGCAACCATGCATTGATATGAATACAAGACTGGAATATGAAATGAGAGGCCTGAATAGAAAGATGAATAATAAAAGTAGCAATAACAATGAATGTGTAGCCTTACAGAGAATTACATTTTTCAGATGGAGTTAGTGACCCTCATTTAAAAGCTGGAAAGAGTCAGAAGAAGACTTCCGCCTTCCTTTTATAGACCCCCGCCAACCCAGGTGCACGTGTATAAACCCGGAATTTGGAAGCCAGCAGTGTAAGGTCGCAGGGTTGGAGAGCAGGCAGAAGAGCTCAACCCCGAATCCGCCCATGACCCACAAATGGGGGAGCGAGGTCCGAACATCACTAGTTCCCATTATATAGTAGCTAAAAGTTGGAAGGGTGTGTGTTGGCTGGTGGGAGAGGGCCTGTAGAACCAATCACTTTGCACTCCTTTTGCTCCACT